>OW818029.2:105592998-105760498 GCA_942486065.2 Calliphora vomitoria | reverse complement strand
GTTTTTACATTGTGCAGATTTTTCAGTTTTTACATTTTTTTTTGATTGCCATTTTAGTCATTTTCTTTTAACCTGTAACTGCATGTAGTAATAAAATGTGTAAACATTGTGGGAGAAGGTCCACACAACCTAATATACCCATTCCGGAATTAAAATTATGTGTTTCCTTGTAGAAATTCATTAAATTTTGTTAAAAATTAACAAAATGACAATAAAAATAAATTAATAAAACAAATCATAAAACAGTGATGTTTATTTTATCACAGAATATTCGTCATTCGAATACTTTTAATAATAATTGAAATAAAATATATAAAAACGTTTGTATGTTAATACATTTTAGCTTAATATAAATTTGCTAGAATCAGATATACATTTTTTATCTAAAAATTAGTTTTTATCTTCAAAAATGTATTAATACTAAAAACAAACAATGAAAAAAAGAGAATTAACGAATATTTTATCCTAATTGCAAGCAACACTAACAACGAAAAAGGGGAAATAACTGAGAAGCATTGCCAGATTAAACAAAAAACAGTACATTACTTATTGTGGCTTTAACAAACGTTTATGAATACAATATCTTTATTAAAGGTTTATAAAGCTAAAGTGTTTGTTAACAAATTTGTGTTTTAAATCTACAATAAGGTTTTATTATGAATTAGACCGTAAATTTTTACTCTCAATTTTGATATTTTAATTCCAATTTCTGAAGCTATAATTTTACCACATTAGTAAATATTTACAAAAATAATAATATAAACTATAAAACATACTTAATAGATTTTGATGCGGATCGTGCCAATGTAATGACTGGTGTTACAGTTCTGTTTCTGCATTGCTAAAACAAGATTGTCCACATTATTTATATTTAAATATATTTGCCACTCGTTCGCTGTTTGTGCAAATTCAGCTTGTCATTTACTCAAAATGGTTTCCGAATTGTTTTTAGAATTACAAGTGTTGCTGGATTATAATCCCAGAAAAATATTGCACCCTTCCCAAATGCGTTGACTATCGCCCGAAGCTACAGTAAATCATCTTTTGAGCAGATTAGGAATAGTTTGATTGTACACAAAGATAATAAATTATTTGCATAAAGAATTTGAATTGATATTAACAAACTAATATATTTCAAAACGAAAGCTCATAACTACATTTAATAAATAGTTCAATTAACCGTTTATACGGCAACATTTTTGAATATAGAGTAAAGTAAGAATATATATCGCACTGGTTCCTCTTAAATTTAAAAACTTTCAGTAGAAGCAAACATTACAAGCAAACAACATAATACATTAAAGTGAAATTTGAAAACGGATACAATTGTATTTTTTGGCGAAAGAGTAAAGAAAATGATGCAAGATTTTTACAGTGGGTAGATATGACTGCACATCAATTTCTTGCAAAAAGTGAAAATTTAAAAATTTTTAGTTGACTCTCTATAGAGGAACCAGTGCGATATGTTTTAAGAAATTTAAAAAAATTGATATTAACAATTCCACATTTCTAAATAATCCTGTCGCTACTGCTAATGTTGAACAAATTTGTTTCACAAGTTAATAAGAATAAAACTAGGAACAGACTCAAAAGAATCAAAGGAAATGGCAATCAAATTTACCTAAGAAATGTACAAATCTATTTAATGGTGTTTTCTTTTCTGGCATAAAATATGCTTTTATTCTGCCTTTTGCACTTCTTTGTGTTCTTTTCTGAAAAAAAAAATAGTTTGGTAAGCGTATACATAAAAGAAAATAGCAGTTTTTTCAATCAGTTTTTTTACTAAATTTGAAGTTATTGAAAAAAAATATTGCAACGCTGGTTGTAACTCATTTTGTTTGTTTTATTTTTAATAGTTTATTGGTAAATTGCAATTTAGAAATAAGAGTTCAATGAACTTGTATATTTTTGGTATCAATTTGAGAAAATATGCAGATCCAGTTGTTGTAATATTTACTTGTTTTGTTTACACATGATTACAGTTTATTTATTTATTTTGTTATTGTCTTTTATAGAATTGTTAGAACGTTTTCTATATTCTCAATTTTAACGATAAATATTACTTTTTTTATTGTCTTTATTCAGATTATAGATAAAGATTTGTGTAAAATACATATATATTTACAGAAACAAAACTTTTATTTTATTTTTTTATATTAGGAAAAGAGATAATTTGCGTGAGATAACAAAAAACACAACCGTCTTCTACAAAATATAAAGAACTTCATACCTGTCAGGGTGTCAAGTTAGAAATAGGTCGAGGGTGTTATTTTGGTACCCATAAACGCATGAAATATGCGTTGGTTCATTCACTAGTTGCGCAAGGTTATAATGCGACTCGAATAGTTTAACATATTGGCCTTCTGTAGTTGTCTGACTTAATGGTAAAGCCATGAGGAGTTGTGAACATTAAAATCAACAGCAACAACAATTTCACTGTTAGGACAACTCTCAAGAATCATCGATATGGAATCGGAAAGGTCATCGAGGCTAGATATAGTAATATCCCTTCCGCGTTTGGACATATATAAAGAAAGCCGAAGTGTAAACAGTCTGTCCTGATTTTAAACTTAACCCAGATACAGTTAAATTCTACATCCTACGTACCTAATGATTGATGGTACTGGTACACAACTTCATTGCGTATCTACATGCCAATGTCCCGATGAAAGTTAAAAAGCGATAGAAAGTGATACCCAGGTATCTGAAAATCCTGTGGATCAGCATTCTCGGATACCTGCGTAAAGTCAATCCGGAAAAAACTTGTAATTTTGCAAAACCCTACCTACACTATTGATTCTATTCTTCGGAAAAACAATTGAATTGGATGAGTTTAAAACCCATTTTCTGAATCTCTGGTTATCGTTTTTCGTAACGATATACTTCCAATTAATATAATTTTTGTATTAGAACTGTCAGTATACAGTTACGATAAAAAAATAACCAGAGATTGAGAAAATGGGGGTAAATTATTAAATTTATAATTTTTGTAACAAATTCCGGGATCTTTCGGGTTTAGCATCCCTCATTAAAATATGTTTCGTTTTAATTATGCAAGAAATAAGAGAATATTATTATTTTTTTTTTTTTTTGTTTTTCACTCACCAATTTACGAGTACATCGCTGTCGCAGAGGCCTCTGAATCTTATTTTAATGTGATGCTCGACTAAATGAAAGTACTTATTTAAGAATGTGAATCAAAATTCTTGCATAACCGTAAAATAATAAATAATGTTGTAAATAAGAGAATTTAAGAAACAAAATGATTTAGGGTTTTCCTTTAGAATTTACAATTAAAGTTCGATAGTTGTTATGATAATTTTAGGTTAATTAATTGAACATTAAGAAACTAAATAGGTTACGATTAATAGTTTACAGTAATTTTTATGATATTTTACAACTTTGGAAAAATAACTAAATTAGGATATTGTATAAACTGATCTGTAAGTTTGAAATCTATGCCGATAAGTATATTAAATTTAATTTAGTTATTAAATAACCATTACAATAAGGAAAATTAAGATTTTATAGGAAATAATGGATCCTTATCGAGCTTTCTGTAGAATATGGAAACTAAATACTCGATTTTAAGGAATTTCCGCTGCTAAAGGCAATTCGGTTTCCAATTTCAAAGATTGGTCTGGCGACTTACATTTTTTTGCCAAAACTATAATATTCACTTATTTCGATTGTTCGAACATTCAACTTATATGGTTCTATAAGTTGATTGTTCGAACAATCGACTTTTTGCGAAAAAAGTCGAAATCGACTATTTTGTCGGAAAAAAGTGATTGATTATGTTATCTAAAACTTGATTAAAGTTGACTTTTTTGATCGTTTAAAAAAATGTTTGTAAAATAAAGTTTTTCCTACACAAAATTCTATTTTTTTACAAGAAATTATAAAAAGTTGAAAAAATTCGAAAAGTCGAAAAAAGTCGATTTACTAAAAAGTCGAAAGTTCGAAAAGTCGGCTTTTCATAAATTAAAAAAATACGAAAGTTCGATTTTTTAAAAATCGAAATAGGCCGAAAGGTCGACTTTTTGTTCAACTATAGAACCATATTATAAATTTATACATATAAATTTTTAATAATATATTTTTTCTTGTTTTTATTTCCACTTTGCCAAACTCTGAGTAAATCACAATTTTTGAAGCAAAAGTTTCCTGAAACAACTAATAGATTTAAAAAGTTTTATTTTTTATTTTTGTGTAACCTGTAACACAAATAAAACAAAAAACTTCACAACGTGTAGTGCACTTAGGTTAGGTTACGTGGGTTGCTCGCAAGTTCACTCGGAGGCCTTGTGGCCCATTGTGATACCCTTAGAATTACCATTCCCTTATGCTGAAATTTTATACATAATGGGAGAATAGTTTCCCTCCCTAATTTCGTTGACTATGTGCTTCTTGTGGTCCCCGTGAGAACCAGCCGGTACTTCTAATAAATCTGATCATATTTACTAGAGACACATCTCTGAGACAATCCAGATCACGGAAAAGAGCACTACCAAGATATAGTAGTCTATGCTCTTGTAAGGCTGGGCAGTCACATATAAGGTGTTGTACCGATTCTTCTTCCTCTACAATAGCTATAACGTGGGCAACCCATAAGTTCCGACATGTGTCCAATCATACAGTGCACAGTGAGTATACCCGTAAGAAGCCTAATCGAATTCCTACTAAAATACAAAAGAGTCCTGGTCCTATCCTCTCTCAGAGTGGGCCAGAGCAATCTGGACATTCTACAAGTGATGATATTTGACCACCTGAGTTCCGTCTCACTCAAAGCTCATTAATTTATAAATTTCGATACGGTCACCAAGGGAGAGTTACATCTAGGGACGAACGGGAACGTCTAGGGGACGAACGGGTCGTTGCACATTCGTCAGATTCTTAATTTCTCCGTGATGTTGTGTCAGTTTTGCAAGTGATTGGATGCAATTGAGAAGACATTTCGACTTAATAAAGTTGGAGTTAAGAGCCTTGATTGATGCAAGGCTGTCCAAGTAGATATGTGTAGTCGAATTTTCGAGATTAGTTTTCGGATTTTTCTCGTGGCTGTATCGATGGCATATGTCTCAGCCTGAAAAACCGCGCAGGTATCGGGTAATCGAAGAGACAAAAAAAGGTCCAATTCATCGGAGAAAATTGCCGAGCCCGTGCATCTTTTTGTCTTTAAACCATCAGTGTAGAGTGAGATCATGTTCGCGACCCAGTCATCCCTTGTCGGTATTTTGATCCTAAACGACCTATCAAAATTTGGTGTTGGTACCATGTAGTCCGTTCCTTGGCCCATGAATGCCCTGCCTATCTTTTGTGGAATGGTGCCGTGACCAATACGATCATACTTCAGTCCGCTCGACTGTGTGAGTCGTAGAGCAGACTTAGCAGAAATGTATTTGATATATATATATTTAAAATCGTCCCTAGACTGGCCTGATGGGTGGAATTCATAAAACCAGTAATTGCAATACATGCTAGTCTTTGTACCTTGTTTATAATTAGAAGGTGAGTCTTGGTGTACACCGCTCTCCACCAATGAATGCCCTGCCTATCTTTTGTGGAATGGTGCCGTGACCAATACGATCATACTTCAGTCCGCTCGACTGTGTGAGTCGTAGAGCAGACTTAGCAGAAATGTATTTGATATATATATATTTAAAATCGTCCCTAGACTGGCCTGATGGGTGGAATTCATAAAACCAGTAATTGCAATACATGCTAGTCTTTGTACCTTGTTTATAATTAAAAGGTGAGTCTTGGTGTACACCGCTCTCCACCAAAGAAGAGACCCGGTGTACATCCAGTGTACAATATACGGTTTAAGACCTCATATCTTCCCACGAGAGCTTAGAGTTCAAAATTTCGCCAAATATTTGGCTTCGCTATGCGACCACTTAGGTGTATGTCCCTTGTCACAACTTTCCTTATCCTACCTATACCCATATTAGAATTTATGGCCCTGCTCTTAAGCATATTTTTCGTCCAGTTTTTTATCCGCTGATCAACACCTAAGTCACCCAGTGCATCAAATAATGCGGATATGTACACATTATTAGACGCACCCTCTATATCCATGAAAAATGTCATAACATACTCCATTTTGTCAAGTATCCCCTCTATAGATCCAACAACGTCATGCAAGGCTGTCTCCAACGACCTCCCTTTAAAGTATGCGTGTTGTGACCTACAGAAATTGTCAGGGGAGAGGATGTTCCTGACATGGATATCGATCAATCTTTCCAGTGTTTTCAATATAAACGATGACAGACTGATCGGTCTATAATCCATGGCGGTGCTATGGTTTACCTTTACTGCTTTGGGGATAAATACCAGTGTAACCTCTCTCCATTCTTTAGGAATGTATCCTGTTCCTAAATATCATAATAAGCCTTGGCATGATGGTTGAAATCGATTTTTGGAGTAACGCTGGGAATATGCCATCTGGCCCTAGAGATTTATAGGGCTTGAAAGATGACACCGCCCACGAAATTTTCTCCACGGTAACAATGGAGCTAACTAATTAACTTATGCGGATTTGAGAAGCTGCAAGGTGCTCCGAAGCGGAGTCCTCATTTTCATCATCTCTGCAACCCGGAAAGTGTGTCACCATAAGCAGTTCCAAAGTTTCGGTACCAGGGTCTATGGGTAGTACCTTACGTAGACGCGATGCTTCCGTGGTACGCTCCAGTTCCTCACAGAAATGCTTCCAAGATTCCTTCTTTGCCCGTCTGGTTTCCCTCTTGAAAGTGTTGAAGCTTTGACGATAGCCATCCCAGCTTAACGGGTCTTGATAAATTTTTGGAGGTGGTATGGTATCACTGAGATTACTGAATTTGACCCAGTCAGATTTCCTAGGATTCCTAAAAGGGTTTTTCCTACATAGTGTAATTGTATCGTAAAGACTATCATATGGTGATCGGAGAATGAGCACTTGAGTGATACTCTCTAATCAAGAATTCTAACTGAGTCTGTGTTCCCTACCAAAGTAATATCAATGACCTCCCTGATCCTATTTAAGAACGTTGGTCTATTACCCCTATTGCAAACACTTAGGTTAGTAGATATAAGGTATTGAAGTATACGCTCACCCCTGTCATTTATATCCGAGCTCGTCTACAGAGTATGATGGCCATAAGCATCATATCCAATGATGAGATCATGGGCTCTTGTATTACCCTAGTCTACAAGTGTACGTACTGCACGTGAGGGCGGATTATCTTCGTCGTAAAGTAGGTACGCAGATGATATGATTAGGGTTGGTTACCCTTGTCGATCTAGTGCAACTACCGTTAAATCACCAGAACTGTAATTAGATAAAAGAAAAACCTTATTGTCTTTCCTGACCAAAATACAGCTCCTTACTTTACGTTCAGGGATTGGAGAAAGGAGCTCATAGTTTCGTGACCGGACCCCTCGAACTTTATTGGCTACAAGAGTGTTTTCGTCCTCCAAGATAAGAGGAGGAACCGACACTCTCACCGTCGAACGAAAAGGTACTTGATCCAGGGGGACGATTTCGATCCTTGCGTTGAGCCAAGGAAAAGGCTAGGGCTTTTTCGTTATCACACCCGATGATCTTGACATCCTTTAGCCATTTGGCGCCTTCGAATGCAGTTTGTAGCCCGCCAACCTTTTCCGTTCGTCGTGTTCTGTGTCATGTTTCTTGTTTTTCTGTCCTGGGTCTCCCTTTTCAGGGTCATGGGCCTCCGGATTTTGTTCGTCTTCCTTCGATTTTAGCGGCTCAGAGGACACCATGAGTAAGTCGTCCCATCAGTCTCGTAAAGGTTTAACCTTTTCAGACCTGAGAGGTTTTCATCAATGTCGTCCAAAGGCAACATTCCTGTCTTGTCACAAACCTGTTAGGTTTGTTTACCCCAGTAGCTTCACCGGAATATTGTTGCAGAAACTACAGAAAAACTGGCTTTATCGATGAAAAAACGCTTCAAAGACGTAATTGATGCTAAAGGATACCACACTCAATATTAAGAACATCATCACAATATGCATTTTATATAGGCTTGCCATATTTGAAATCATCAAAAAACGTACATCGAAGTTAAAAAAGCAGTACAATTGAGTAAAAAGTAAAAAGAAGTACAATTGTTTATTTTCAAAATTTATTTAATTCAATAAAATAAAACTAACAAAAAATTGTTCACAACAGTAATAATGAAGAACATAAAAAAGAGATCATAACTATTTGTATTTAATATAAAAAAATGAACTTAAAATTTAATTTAAATCAGTTTTTGTGATTTTAAATCTATAGAATTTGTATATATTTCAGACTAGACTAAAATCAATGTATATTATGATAGTATTAATGGATTTTTAATTTATCTGAATAAAAACTCTAAAACAAATTTTCATTGTTTAATACTTCAAAATTAATTTAAAAAATATAATTTTAATGGTATACTTTGATATAAGTACATACATACATACATATATAATTTTTGAAAATTATTGACTTTGAAATTTACTGATACATTTAAATAAATTATAAATATTTATCACTTTTTTGTATTTGATTTACAATTTCATTTTTACCCTTTTCGGTTTTTAAAAAATTGAAAAACTCAGTACAACTGTATTCAAAGTTTGTTTTTATTATTAACTCGCTTTCCAAATTTTGTATTAAAAGTTTATTTCGTTCCTTCCTCCAAAAATCAAACATTAAACTAAAAATTCGTTCACTTGCTGCATTAGAATGAGGAATTGAAAAGACGAAGCAACAAATCATTTCAAAATTAGGAAATGATTCACTATTTAAGAATTCTTTCCATTTTTCATCAGCAGATTTTTCTTTTTCAATGTTTTCAGCAAATGTTTTTAATGATATAAAATCGTCAAAAAGTTGATCAAAATCAATATTTTTGATTGAAAATAATGTACTTATTTCTACAAATTCATGAAAATAAATGTTTGAATTAAGATGGAAAATTGAAAGTTTTTCAAACTTATTATGTTCTAAATTGAAACGACCTTTTACATAAGTACTTATATTCGATAAAAACTCTGCTGCGCGTTTATTAAAAAGGGAAATCTCTTGTGATTATTGCAACTGCTACATATACGTTCGGCTAAAAACTCATAGAATTTTTCATCCTGCTGTTGTTCAAATTTGTCGTTTAACTGTTTTATTATTTGAAACATATCAGTTATTACAAGGCTATTATTTTCTTCTAACTTTTTAATAGCAGATATTATTGTATTTCCTATATTATGGACAAAACCGAGGTATGCTTCAGAAATTTCATTTTCGAAAAATTGGCGTAAAACAGGGGAACAACAATCTTGCGACAAAAAATAAGCCTTAATAGCAGGATAGTTTTTTAAAAATCTCTCCACAGCGGGGGTTAGAGAAAGCCATCTAGTTGGTACATGACAGAGCATTTCAGACCATTCCAAATCGCAAAAGTCAAACATTTCTTTCAGATTTGCAGTTTTTTTTGTTGATGTCGAAAATTCATTAAAAACTTTCATTACAATATTTTCTAAATCAAATTTTAATATTTTTAAAGAATTTTTAAAAGCATTATTTAATACGTGACAAAGGCATCCAATACCTATTATATTCGAATTTGCTTTTTTAAGCTCAACAAATACACTTTTTTTATTTCCAAAATTTACGTTGGCATTGTCTGCGCAAAAACTTGTGATGTTTTCTAAACTCAGTTTTAGACTCTCCAATTTATATTTTAAAGAATTTGAAATATCAATTGATAATTCGGAGTCAGAGTTATAAAAACTTAAAAGTTTTGTGCGGACTCCATTTTCTTTATTAAAATATCTCACAACAGTAGGAAACGTTTTAATATTATCTTTGTTAGAAGCATCTGTGGAGATTGAAAATGAATGAGAGTTATCTAAGTCCTTTAATAGTGATTCTATAGAATTTTTGGCTAGAATATTACGAACTATATTGCTCATTTTCGTTTTACCACAAGTAAAATTTGATGCCACATTTGAATCTGCAAATACCTGCTTAATAAGTTTGCTGGTACAATCAGCGGATTGGTAACTATGACTGTGCATAATCGTATGAAAAGCAAACGCAGCTTCTGCAGCTGCACTACATAATCTGGAGCTTTCTGTCTGTTTGTCCATTTTTTGATTAAAGTATGTGCTAACAGATGATTGTTGGCTGCATTTCATGTTTCGTATGTGTTTTGCTGTTTTCATGTGTCGCTTAATATCTGCCAAAAAAAAAAACTCCGCAGGCCATACATTTAGCTGTTGTAATTTCGTTTCCTCTAGCAATCCAATTAAAAAATCTTTTCCAAGAATCTTTGAATTTGTTTTTTCTTCGTGAAGCTATTTTGATTTTTTTCGAACTAGTTGGACAACTATCTTCCTCTCCATCCGAGCTTGAACTAAGGTTTTCATCGGAAATCAATTCCTCCTCCATTTCTAAAACATTAACTTAATTATTTTGCTTTTCAAAATATAGTATTTATGTACTCCCTTAAACGGCTAATATTGTAAATTACTTCTGAAATGTCTAAACATTTCTAATAACTCAACAATAAATAATATTAATAAATGAATTATTTTTTAATATTAAAAACATAATAATCGCCGCCGTTTAAAGTAGTAAATTTATTTTTACATTACTTACCATTTATTGAATGCTTTGTTTATTTATTAAAAAAAAAATAATAATGTTTTGCGGCCTTTTAATTATTTGGAATTTATAACAATAAATCACATTTTTTGAAAAAAAAAGTTATGCTTATGCATTTATTGAATGCTTTGTTTATTTATTAAAAAAAAATAATAATGTTTTGCGGCCTTTTAATTATTTGGAATTTATAACAATAAATCACATTTTTTGAAAAAAAAAGTTTGTAATATAATAAGGCACTAGAACATTCGTCATTAACCATTTAATTTTGTATATTAAAATATTACAAACATAGCACCTATAAAGAAGAGTACAAGGAAAACGTCAACGGTTAAAATAACTAAGTTGTATTGTATATGATTGGTAAAATGGTATGGTAGACATTTAAACAGGGCGTTTCATAAAATGTTTTGTTTTTTTTTGTATGGACATGTTTACCTCTATAAAATTATGGTGAAAGTACAAAAAACGTAGAAAAAACAGTACAAAAAGAAGTACAGATACTAAAAAGAAGTACATTTGCGTACTTCTTTAGGGGTTACGCAGTTAAAAGTACAAAAACTAAAAAAAAGTACGCGTACTGCTGAAAACAGTACGTCTGGCAAGCCTAATTTTATAAAACATATGTAAATTTTTGTATAGGGTACTGACAATTTTTTGAGTTAATATTCTATGATTATTGTAATCATTCATCAAACGTATACACTAAAAACAGCTATATTTACCTAACTTGCTAAAAAAAATCATATATGAATGAAGTTATCCCATGCATAAATTAAAAGTAAATAAATATTACTCTTAAATGCTTAAGTGGTTTCAATAAATATATAAATTTTGATTTTTGATTTTATTGTACTGTAATGTACAATATGTTTACAGAACTAATGTTTATAAACATAATATATTTTCTCTGATGAAAAATGAGCATGATATAGTGATTACACAGCTAATTGCGGTTTTCATCCCCTTTTATATAAGCTCGAATACCAGTAATCAAAGAACGATTTACTCGTTCTGAAGCGTTGGACTGCGGCGAGTAAAATGCTGTATAAACAAGAGTAATACCCAATGATGTGGAATAAGCATTCATGCCATTGGCTTTAAATTAAGAGCCATTATCACTCACAATGACTTCTGGCACACCATTAGTATGAAAGATTTGTCTTTCTAAAAAATCCTCAATAGCAGATGAGGTGAATTTACGTAACCAATATGGTATTTAGACAGATGGTCTAAAACAATTAACAAGCCAATATGACCTGACTTACTTCGAGGATATAGGCCTAATAAATCTACATATAGCCTCTGAAATGGGCGATCAGAAACGATTTGTTTACCCATTTCCCATTTAAGTATAAAATATGAAGATTTGGTGTATGTATATCTTCTGACTTTCCTGGCCAGAAACAAAATCTTTTCAGTAAATCTAATGTTTTACACATACCCCATGGGAAGTAATTTTAGAGCTATGTAGGTTCACAATTAGCTCATTTCGCATGTTAATTGGAATCCAAAGTTTTCAAGATTTTTGCTCATTTTCTTCTACTCCGTCATAATGCTGGGTCCTTATATAAACAAAAGCATATTTATATCTGGATATTTACTCTGATTCTCAGTGATCTTTTTATGCAAGTTTATATAAGAAAAAATATATACATATTTTTGGAAGGTCTAGTTCTAAGGAAGAAATCTCATCATTGAGAACCCTGGGCACATCGGGCACAACATTATATCAACCCTTGCGATCACTTGCACAGAACTTGAATGCTTGCAACTTTAGAGCCCACCTTGCTAGTCTGCAGCTTAAATTTGGTTGTCGTATCAGCCAGACAAGACTAGCATGATCAGTGATCACTTCAAATTCCTGTAACTCTAGGTAACACCTATAGCGTTTCATTGCATGTAAAGCTGCAAGACATTCGCGTTCCCTAGCACTATAGTTACGTTGGGCATATATAATTTCTTGCTCATATACGCAATTGGTCTCTCCAACCCCTCGTCATCCAGCTAAATTAATACGGACCCTATACCATAATATTTGGCATCGCAATGAACAAAGAATTTCTTTGCGAAATCCGGGTTAACAAGCACAGGAGCAGATGTCAGAAAAGATTTTATTTTGCAAATGAAATTTGGGCCTCTGGGGTCCATGCAAACTTTCTTTTTGATGAAATGGTCTCGGTAATGTTGACTGCAGATACGCCCCTGTTTAATTCTGTAATATTTTTTTTCGTATGTTTTGTTTATCTGTTTCTTTAAAAACGGTAATATTTATCTATAAGTAAAGTGTATATATTTACACGCAATCTATATAAATATATAAATGTCTTTGTAAGTTTGTTTGTTTATTTGTTTGTTATTTTTTTTGTTTGTTTGTTTGTTTGAGCATCACTCCTAAACGGCTGAATCGATTTTATTGAAATTTGGAACGTAGATAGATCCTTACTTGGAAGCGTCAATAGGCTATAACTTTTTTCAATATTTGGACCAGAAAGGGGTAAACAGGAGGAAACCCGGTAAAATTGATACCTTTAGTTGCAAAATATTTCATAATATTTCCTCACATACATACTAAAAATATAAATACTATTTACGAATTCCATATATGCGCAAGCTTCATGGTAGAAATATTTGTCGCAGTTTTTCCAAAAATATTTTGCCTTACAAAATATTTTACGTTGCAGCTAGAAGACAAAATGAAAATTGTTCATTTCTAAAACATTTGCTGCCCAAATATATTTATATTTTTGGTTAGCAAAAACAAATATATTGCTTATGTATAATATACAAAAAATTTACTACAAAAACATCAAACATGCAAACAAATTGCAGCGTGGAAACCATAAACTGCAAACGATATGCGCAGTAAAAAATTCAAACAATGGAAATATGGAAGATGCTAAATGTAGACTGCCAAACCAAACGAAGTTGAAAAATGTAAAATACGAAATTGTGCGAAGTTAAAAATGTTTAAAACGAATATGTGCATTTATAAAATATTTCAGCCACATATATGGAAATATTTTGCCGCATATAGTCACTGAGTAGAAAAATGTGAAAAAAACTATAAACAACAAGTGTGCGTTGATTTGGGTGTACAAAATAAAAATTTATATTGAATCGTGTGTTAAAGAATTTAAGTGCAATAAAATAGAAGTTTTATTTTTTGAGGTATGTAATTGTATTATGAAAGATAGGAATGCAGTGAAAATATATTAAAGATTCTGGGCAAAGGATAGCGGACGATATTATTTTATTGAATTATTTGATTAAATGATTTTTGTAATACGAATTCAAATGTATTCCTGCTGCTTGTAATAGGAGTCCAGAAAAATTAAGGTAGGGTCACACATGACAAATATTTGCTCAAAAAAGCGTAACCACTTTTTTTAGCACAAATTTGTTTGACGTGTTTACTCTTACAATTGTTTTGTAAGATCAAACAGCATCAAATAAAATAAAACTAAATTGTTTGTTTTGAATCATCCTAAGCAAAATAAGTTTTTGAAATAAATAAAAGAATACAAATATATTTTATTTAGTGGTTACGTCTTTTTCGTCAAATATTTGTCATGTGTGACCCTACCTTTAGTAACATAAAATTTTGTGTGTAAAGTGGCTAAAAAAGGATAGATAATGCAGCAACAAAATGTAACAACAGACTAGCAAAACAGCCAATGAATACAATGTAATAAAAAATAACAGGATCTACAAAAAAAAAAAAAGTATGTTGCATAAAAATGCAATGTAGATAGATGGATTGCTTTTTCTGAATGAAATCTATCAAATTAAGTGTTTGTACACTCAAATGTATCCTTTCGCAGCATAGAAAATAATTGTGCAAGAATAATTTGATGTGTAAGATATAAATGCAAAAAGGCACAGGCATGAGTACAACAGTAGCAAAAGGAAATTAACTGTATAAAACTGCTGTATGCAGTGCTGCCAACTTTTTTTGGAGAAATCGTCAATTAAAAAAAAAAAATATCGTCAAAATCGTCAAGTTAAAAAGAAAAAAATCGTCAAGAAATCGTCAAGACAAAAATACGTTAAAAATACCAAAAACATTTTTTTATTAACTTTTTAAATATTTTTATTTTATTTACATGTAAATAAAGTTATTATTTAATAAAAAAATAATTAATTTTGGTATTTAATTCTGCTACATTTCTGTGTGACATTTTTTTAATAAGTAATTTTTAATTGCTATATTAAAACACTGAGAATTATTTAACTTAAGATAATCTTTTGAAAACAATACTCCTTGTAATGTTGAAGAATCCAAAGCATTTCTGGTTTTTGTTTTATTTAAATTTACAATATTAAAAATTCTTTCAACGTTGGCCGACGAATGAGGTAGTGCCATTAAACTCGAAACAAATTGTGTTAAAATTGGGAAGGCCTTTGCATTATTGGCTCTCTTTAAATTAGACACATTTTTCCAAAACACCAATGTTTCGAGTTCGGTGAATTTTATATTACGTAATTCTCGAACTTCATTATCAAGTTCTTGATATTCTTTTCCATTGGTTCAATGGAGTTTAATCCTTCTAAAAGTTTATCGCCAAAATCAAAACGTTTTAAAATTTGTGAAACCAATTCAATATAAAATTGGACGCAGAATTCAACAAATATATTATATTGACTATATTCAATATTTAAACTAGATTGGTTCTCCTTCACGTAAATGCCAAGATACACTTCATCTTTATTTAAAAATATGTCTTAGTTATTAAAACTTTGGATTTCAAAATTAACCAAATACTCTTCTTTCACAAAATTTGATAAGACGGTTTTTAACAATCTGGACAACTCACTGTATATATTTTGGATTGTACACTTTCACTTTGAAAAAGTTTGTTGACATTGTTTATAAGACGAAGAATATAATTTAAAAAATAAAAATATAACTGGTGAATACCGTTCAAATTATTTAGTATGTCTTCGGCTGTGTCTATAAGATCAATATTGACCGCGAATTCAAAATAAATTTTTAGTGGCTTGAAAAGTTCAAGTAAACGGTTAACAACTGATTCCAGTGAAAGCCACCTGGTCTGTGAAGGATGAAGAAGATTTTTCGGTTTGAATTCCAATAAAGATTGAATTTCTTGAAATTTATTATTTCTTTTAGGGCTGTTTGAAATGTAATTATATATATTACGAGTCAAAGTTTCCACTGATGATGGCAGCTTCAAACAGGCATATGATGAGCACAGTGCTAATGAATGGCACACGCATTTTAAAATAAATAAATTTGGTATTTCTTTTTTAAAATGGCTTGCCACGGAATTGTGTTTTCCTGTCATATTGGGAGCCCCATCTGCGGCAAAGCCTATCATGTGTTTTTGATAGTCAATCTTGTTATCCAAAAAATATGTTTTTATTGCTGTAAATAAAGAGGTTGCATCACATTTATCGACTTCAATCAAACCAAAGAAGAAATCATATATTTTAAAATCTAGACAAACTCTAGATATCAAACACATCAGTTTTTTGTTACTGATATCAGTAGATTCATCTATACATAACGAAAAAGCATTGGTATTCATGATTTCACATATTGTTTGGAGCTGAGTTTTACCAACAGCATTTTTTATAATGGCTGTAGCTTTTGTTCTTCCAATCAATATGTTTTATGCATAATCGGAATCTGTAAAAGAGTTTTTTACCAGCTTTGACAAATGATCCATGGTAGCAAATGCAACGTTATGTTCAATTTAAAAAATCGTCATTTTTGTTCGCGGGAAAAATTAAAAATCGTCAATCGTCATTTTAATAAATTTGACTTAAAAAATCGTCAAAATGACGATAAATCGTCAAAGTTGGCAGCGCTGGCTGTATGTGTGTACATGTGTTCTGTAACCGCATAATGCAACAACAATTTACGCAAAAACCATAAAGAAACACATAAATAGTTTCAATGATGATCGTGAGTGTAGCAGGAGAAAAAAGGATAAAGAGGAATGATAGAAATTTAAGTAAGGTCCAGAATATATAATTATGCAATTAAGAAAATTTTACTATATGTAAAATTTATATGTACATACATAATTATGTATGACTTGTATTCTGAAAGATTGTAACAGGAGAACAAAAAAAACAAATAAACAACAGAGAACAAATTATGAAACGAAAATATATTATTTTATTGAATTTTTTGATTAAATGATTTTTGTAATACGAATTCAAATGTATTCCTGCTGCTTGTAATAGGAGTCCAGAAAAATTAGTAACATAAAATTTTGTATGTAAAGTAGCTAAAAAAGGATAGATAATGCAACAACAAAATGTAACAACAGACAAGCAAAACAACCAATGAATACAATGTAATAAAAAATAACAGGATCTACAAAAAAAATAGTATGTTGCATAAAAATGCAATGTAGATAGATAGATTACTTTTTGTTTGTACACTCAAATGTATCCTTTCGTAAAATTTGTAACAGGAGAACAAACAAATAAATAAGCAGCATAGAAAATAATTGTGCAAGAACAATTTGATGTGTAAGATATAAATTCAAAAAGGCACTGGCACACAGTGGGGGATCTGAAAAAAAAAGTGGAAATAAATCTGTAACTTCTAAACGAATAGCTCGTGTAGGAAATTATGTCCTCTTTTCAAAAATATAAAAATTTTTAAAAATTAAAAAAAAGATAGAAGACTTTTTTCAAAAATATGGGAATATAAAATGGTAGCTGATTTTTCTGGAAATTTTCAATATTTAAAATGCAATAAAAATTTTGTTTATGAATCGTTTTTAATGAAGCTTTAGACTTATATAGAAACTTTTGATCGAAATACAAAAGTGAAAAAGAAATAAGTGAATTGTTTTTGACAATCCCACAATTCCCAAAAAACTTTTCAAAAATCCCAAAATTGGGATTTTTTGGATTTTTGGATCTATTGAAGGCACCAAGCTCGGGGCTATGAAATCCCTCTGCATAATATTGAAGAACAGATTGAGACATACAAAACAGGTCTTAATTTTTTGAAAGCAGCTATGCGATTTTAGAATATGTTGTCTAAAGTTGAAATTTTCATAAAAAATAGGTCTACTTCGGAAGGCTCTGGACCACGCAATAATACAAATTTTGATAATATTTTGCTTTTATAATATTTCCTGAAATGTTACCTTTCTGAAAAATATAAACACATAATTTATATTTTTCTCATTTTCTGTATAATTTAAAGATAATGTAGTTACTTTTTTCGAAAAAAAATCGCGGAAAAACGACTTTTTTATTTTTTTTAAGTTTGAATGCACATAACTTTTGACTCAGTAGATATTTTTTAACATTTCTTTCTTAAGATTATTAACAAATTTGTTGTTAATTCAAAAAAAAGACACTTCAAGAAAATCGGGAAAGAACTGGATCCGTTATTAGCAAAATAGCAGACCAAGGTAGGCAAAAAAATAAAATTTTACTTTTCAAATGCGAATAACTCGTAAACTATAAGAGATAATATATGGCTAAAGCAATGTTTTTTGTAGATCTCGTCTAGTACATTCCATATATATAAAAATCTTTCAAATCGGATCGCAAACAAAAATTTGGCATAATTTTTAATTTTTGATATACCCGAGGTGCCCGACTTTGGGGCATTGTGGCTCGGCCCCCCCTTGGTTGTTTAAGCCCAAATTCAAAACTTAAACTTATCAACTCCTCCTCTTAGCCATGGGAAATTTAGCTATTCGTTTAGAAGTCGAGCTATTCGTTTAGAAGTTACAGATTTATTTCCACTTTTTTTTCAGATCCCCCACTGTGTGGCATGAGTACAACAGGAGCAAAAGGAAATTAACTGTATAAAACTGCTGTATGTATGTACATGTGTTCTGTAACTGCATAATGCAACAAGAATTTATAATAATATCATCCGCTATCCTTTGCCCATAACCTTCTTTAATGTACTTTTACTGCCATTCCTATCGTTCACAATACAAGTAGGTACATGCCACAGGTTCTTCATTGTATAATTATATTTTTTTCAGCATTCTATACTTTATTATTTTACTCCTGTTACAAACGCTCAGCCAATCATACTCATTTGCATTTGAGATTGCACAAGTTGTTGTTGATTTTCTACATTAACAGTAAAAAACAACAAAATGCAGTTAATTGCAACGGTTCTCTCTCCATATTTCTCTCTACTCCTCCATATTTCTAGAAATTCCTTTACTATGCATTTGTTTCTTTTTTTGCACGAGTTGTTTTTGCTTTTTGCAGCTAGAGGACACACATACAACAGTTGTATATCACAATTACTTGAGTGTATAAGTAGTTGTTCTTGTATTTCCTTTTTCTCCTGTTGCACTCGTGGCTATGTCAAAGATTGTTGTGTCTTCGTTGCATAATTTGTTCTTTGTTGCTTATTTGTTTTTTGTTCTCCTGTTACAAATATTACGAATGGATACATATGAATGTGCATTTAAAAACACATTGTATGTACATATAGTAAAATTTTCTTCATTGCATAATTATATATTCTGGACCTTACTTAAATTTCTATCATTCCTCTTTATTCTTTTTTTCTCCTGCTACACTCACGATCATCATTGAACCTCTTTATGTGATTGTTTATGGTTTTTGCGTAAATTTATGTTGCATTATGCAGTTACAGAACACATGTACACACATACAGCAGTTTTATACAGTTAATTTCCTTTTCTCCTGTTGTACTCATGCCTGTGCCTTTTTTCATTTATATTTTACACATCAAATTGTTCTTGCACAATTATTTCCTATGCTGCTTATTTATTTGTTTGTTCTCCTGTTACAAATTTTACGAAAGGATACATTTGAGTGTACAAACACTTAATGTGATAGATTTCATTCAGAAAAAATAATCTATCTATCTACATCACATTTTTATGCAACATACTATTTTTTTGTAGATCCTGTTATTTTTTATTACATTGTATTCATTGGCTGTTTTGCTTGTCTGTTGTTACATTTTGTTGCTGCATTATCTATCCTTTTTTAGCCACTTTACATACAAAATTTTATGTTACTAATTTTTCTGGACTCCTATTACAAGCAGCAGGAATATATTTGAATTCGTATTACAAAAATAATTTAATCAAAAAATTCAATAAAATAATATCGTCCGCTATCCTTTGCCCAGAATCTTATTTAATATATTTTCACTGCAGTCCTATCTTTCATAATACAATTACATACCTCAAAAAACATAAAACTTCTATACACAATTTTCTACACCCAAATCAACGCACATAGTTTTTTTTTCACACTTTTCTACTCAGTGGCAAAATATTTCCATATATGTGGCGGAAATATTTTATAAATGCACATATTTGCTTTAAACATTTTGAACTTCGCACAATTTCGTATTTTACATTTTTCAACATCGTATGGTTTGGCAGTCTACATTTAGCATCTTCCATATTTCCATTGTTTGAATTTTTTACTGCGCATATCGTTTCCAGTTTATGGGTTTCACGCTGCAATTTGTTTGCATGTTTTTGTACTAAATTTTTTGTATATTATACACAAGCAATATATTTGTTTTTGCTAACCAAAAATATTAATATATTTGGGCAGCAAATGTTTTAGAAATAAAAATTTTCATCAACGTAAAATATTTTGTAAGGCAAAATATTTTTGGAAAAACTGCGACAAATATTTCTACCATGAAGCTTGCGCATATATGGAATTCGTAAATAGTATTTATATTTTTAGTATGTATGTGAGGAAATATTATTTTGTTTAATATTTGTTGCAGTTTTCATTTAAAATTATGAAATATTTTGCAATTTTTTGACTAATATAGTAGTTATTTTAAACTCAGTATATACCCTCTTTCACCACTTGTGGTGGTGGAAATATATTTAGTCAAATTTTAAAAGTATAATTTTTGTTCTGTTCTAATGAATTTTCCGGATGTGAGCCTTGTATATATTATTATGAACCCATAGTTACCAAATCTACTTGAAACTTATTTCTGTTACATTTTTTACAGATATGAGGGTAAATATGGGCTAATGTATTTTTTAAATATTTTAACGTGATTTATATGTATTTGAGGCCTATTTTGCTTAATATTTTGCTCCATAACATTATTTACAAGAGTTTTATGGGTATTATTGTGATTGTCGGAAATGGAGCTAATATGGGTGCCGTGGTCAAATATGGACCGATATTCATAAAACCCAGTAGTATAATTTTTGGATACAATATATTGATCTGTATACAATTTTAGTTCGATATCGATATATTTAAATTATTTATAGATGATAATGTGTTTTTCGCAAGTGGTCCTTATATGGGAGCTATGACCAATTATTTATTTGAAATTTTAACCAGATAGATGCTTTTATAAGAGATTTATTAGTATTTAAGAAATTTTCGGAAATGGACCTTATATGCGAGCTATGGTCCAATATGAACCGATATTCACACAATACATTTTTAGTTCGATATCGATATATTTAAAATATTTATAGAGGATAATGTGTTTTTCGTAAGTGGTCCTTATATGGGAGCTATGACCAATTATCGGCTGATATTCATAAAATTCAACACATCGAAATATTTATTTGAAATTTTAACCAGATAGAAGCTTTTATAGGAGATTTATTAGTATTTAAGTAATTTTCGGAAATGGACCTTATATGGGAGCTATGGTCAAATACGAACCGATATTCACACAATCTAGTAGTATCATTTGTGAATTAGTACTACCGATCTCCGTAAAATTTTAATTCGATAACGATTTTTTTCAGATATTTATGAAAATTAATATGTTTTTGGGAAGTGCTATAACCAATTATAGGCCAACCTTCATTAAATTCCCTACAGCGATTTTCATGTGCATGGCGATTATGCAAGTCGAATTTCAACCTGATACCGATATATATAAGATATTTAAGAGATTTTCGGAACTAAACTTTATATGGGGGCTATGGTCAAATAGTCCCCGACCCAAAAAAAATTGGTCTCGCAATTTCTGTTTCCACGAAACTTAGTTGTGCTGAATTTTTTACGGATACTATTCTATGAGCATTTATGTACCATAGCACCATATTTCGGGAAGAAATTTGTATGGGGGCTACAAGAAATTATGGACCGATTCTTTCTATTTTTAACAGAATTTGTCCTTTTATCATATAAATAATGAGTGCAAAATTTCATAGTATTCTCTGCAATGAATTTACCCAAAGTCACAAAAATCATGTGAAAATTATCAAAATTTTTGGAGGTTGTCTTACATTTTGATCCATAACCCTGGTTCTACCAATTCGATTTTGCCGATTTTCAATACCAAACTGCTTAAAGAAATTATAAACATTTCATTAATTTTGCTTATGTATTTTGGACGTGAGAATGTTTTACAGCGACAGATAGACGGACATTGCTCAATCGACTTAGAATTTCATAAGGATCAATAATATATATACTTTGTTGGGTTTCAGATGAATATTTCTCAATGTTACTCACGGAATGACAAACTTATATATACCCTCTGGTGCTACCAATTCGATTTTGCCGATTTTCAATACCAAATTGCTTAAAAAAATTATAAAAATTTTGGTATACATTTCATTAATTTTGCTTATGTATTTTGGACGTGAGAGTGTTTTACAGCGACAGACAGGCGGACATTGCTCAATCGACTTAGAATTTCATAAGGATCAATAATATATATACTTTGTTGTTGAAAATACATCAAAAGTATAACAAAAACAAATTCTAAGAAAATTTAAAAAATACCCAAAAACTCAACTTAACTAGAATTTTGAAAAGGCCTGCCAATTGCGATGCAAAATAATAAAATGCAACAATAACTAAAAAAATTTATATTTTTAAAATAGTGTTTGGGATTTTCCAATTTAATATAACGTCACAGTTCAACATTAAAAAAGGCTTGAATAACCACTATATAGATTTGATGCACCACTAAATAAAAAATGGTAAAATTTTTCAATTCTATGAAGACATTTTTTAGTTTTTAAATAAAATTATGAATTTTCTTACATGTTTCTCCATATAATTAATGATAACTCAAAAAGGGTTACTCCGATGTTATTAAAATAAACTTAGAAAAGTTGAGATTTACATAACCTTTTACAAGTATTACTTATTACAAGTGTACCAAAAAAATAATACCGTTTATTTTAATAAAAAACAAATACGCACAAAAATTCGTCGAGCTAAAAATAAACCAAAATGAGTAATAAAAAATGATCTGTAACGGTACTCAACAAAAATCAATTCTACACAAACAATGCAATAATAATATCATCCGCTATCCTTTGCCATTGACCTTCTTTAATGTACTTTTACTGCATTCCTATCGTTCACAATATAAGTAGGTACATAACACAGGTTCTTCATTGTATAATTATGTTTTTTTCAGCATTCTAAACTTTATTATTTTACTCCTGTTACAAACTCAGCCAATCATACTCATTTGCATTTGAGATTGCACAAGTTGTTGTTGATTTTCTACATTAACAGTAAAAAAACAACAAAATGCAATTAATTGCAACGGTTCCTACTCTACTCCTCCATATGTCTAGAAATTCCTTTACTATGCATTTGTTTCTTTTTTTGCACGAGTTGTTTTTGCTTTTTGCAGCTAGAGGACACACATACAACAGTTGTATATCACAATTACTTGAGTGTATAAGTAGTTGTTCTTGTATTTCCTTTTTCTCCTGCTGCACTCGTGGCTATGTAAAAAATTGTTGTGCCTTCGTTGCATAATTTGTCCTCTGTTGGTTTTATGTTTTTTTGTTCTCCTGTTACAAATATTACGAATGGATACATATGAATGTGCATTTAAAAACATAAAGTCGATCTTTCAGAATACAAGTCATACATAATTATGTATGTACATATAGTAAAATTTACTTAAATTTCTATCATTTCTCTTTATCCTTTTTTTCTCCTGCTACACTCACGACCATCATTGAACCTATTTATGTGTTTGTTTATGGTTTTTGCGTAAATTGTTGTTGCATTATGCAGTTACAGTTTTATACAGTTAATTTCCTTTTGCTCCTGTTGTACTCATGCCTGTGCCTTTTTGCATTTATATCTTACTAGCTTGACCCGGTGCGCTTCGCTACCCCTGTCGATGTAAAAATCAATTCAGCCGTTTAGTTATTATTGTTTAAAAACTAAAGGTACCAATTTTACCCGTTTTTCCCCCTTTTTATCCCTTTCTGGTCCAAGTATTGAAAAAATTTATAGCCTATTGACGCTTCCAAGTAAGGATTTATCTACGTTTCAAATTTCAATAAAATCGGTTCAGCCGTTTAGGTGTGATGCTCAAACAAACAAACAAACAAACAAACAAACAAACAAACAAACAAACAAACAAACAAACAAACAAACAAACAAACAAACAAACAAACAAACAAACAAACAAACAAACAAACAAACAAACAAACAAACAAACAAACAAACAAACAAACAAACAAACAAACAAACAAACAAACAAACAAACAAATAAATAAATAAACAAACAAACTTATGCCCAGTTTTTGACTTCGTATTTAAATATGTATTTAGTTAATTTTTTCTTAAATTTAAATGGTATTTAAATACAGTTTGAGTTTTTCAGTGCTATATAATTTGTCTTATTTAAATAAGATAAAAGTGTGGTAGCACTACTAAATATCAAAAAATTATCGATAGTTTTGTATAAAACAGCTGTTCAAGCAAAACACAAATTGATACATTTTGCCAAATAGGAAAAAAAAAGGTTATTAAACAATAATATATTTGTAGGAAAATGCTCAAAAGAAGCCCCAACTTCACCATATCGGAAGAGTAGTTTTTGTTAGATCCCGTAAAAAAATACAGCGCTACAATAGAGTGAAAAAAAAAACAGACAACAAAAGACAGCTGTTAAAAACATATGGTAGTTTATGAAACATAAATAGAATTTAAATGGCCAACGTTGGCCATTTAAGTATCATTTAAAAAAGCACTGAGAAACTCATTTTCGTATTTAAATGGAACTTAAATATAATTAATATTTAAATACGAAGTCAAAAACTGGCTCTTACAAAGACATTTATATATTTATATAGATTTTCTATGCTGCTTATTTATTTGTTTGTTCTCCTGTTACAAATTTTTCGAAAGGATACATTTGAGTGTACAAACACTTAATTTGATAGATTTCATTCAGAAAAAGTAATCTATCTATCTACATTGCATTTTTATGTAACATACTATTTTTTTTGTAGATCCTGTTATTTTTTATTACATTGTATTCATTGGCTGTTTTGCTTGTCTGTTGTTACATTTTGTTGTTGCATTATCTATCCTTTTTTAGCCACTTTACATACAAAATTACAAGCAGCAGGAATACAAAAATCATTTAAACAAAAAATTCAATAAAATAATATCGTCCGCTATCCTTTGCCCAGAATCTTATTTAATATATTTTCACTGCATTCCTATCTTTCATAATACAATTACATACCTCAAAAAATAAAACTTTTATTTTATTGCACTTAAATTCTTTATTAACACACGATTCAATATAAATCTTTATTTTGTACATCCAAATCAACGCACATTTGTTGTTCATAGTTTTTTTCACATTTTTCTACTCAGTGACTATATGCGGCAAAATATTTCCATATATGTGGCTGAAATCTATATCTATATAAATATATAAATGTCTTTGTAAGTTTGTTTGTTTGTTTGTTTGTTTGTTTGTTTGAGCATCACGCCTAAACGGCTGAACCGATTTTATTGAAATTTGGAACGTAGATAGATCCTTACTTGGAAGCGTCAATCTATATAAATATATAAATGTCTTTGTAAGTTTGTTTGTTTATTTGTTTGTTTGTTTGTTTGTTTGTTTGTTTGAGCATCACGCCTAAACGGCTGAACCGATTTTATTGAAATTTGGAACGTAGATAGATCCTTACTTGGAAGCGTCAATAGGCTATAAATTTTTTCAATACTTGGACCAGAAAGGGATAAAAAGGGGGAAAACGGGTAAAATTGGTACCTTTAGATTTAAACAATAATTACTAAACGGCTGAACCGATTTTTACATCGACAGGGGTAGCGAAGCGCACCGGGTCAATCTAGTAGGCTATAAATTTTTTCAATACTTGGACCAGAAAGGGATAAAAAGGGGGAAAAAAGGGTAAAATTGGTACTTTTAGTTTTTAAACAATAATTACTAAACGGCTGAACCGATTTTTACATCGACAGGGGTAGCGAAGCGCACCGGGTCAAGCTAGTAAATATATAAATGTCTTTGTAAGTTTGTTTGTTTATTTGTTTGTTTGTTTGTTTGTTTGTTTGAGCATCACGCCTAAACGGCTGAACCGATTTTATTGAAATTTGGAACGTAGATAGATCCTTACTTGGAAGCGTCAATAGGCTATAAATTTTTTCAATACTTGGACCAGAAAGGGATAAAAAGGGGGAAAACTGGTAAAATTGGTACCTTTAGTTTTTAAAGAATAATTACTAAACGGCTGAACCGATTTTTACATCGACAGGGGTAGCGAAGCGCACCGGGTCAAGCTAGTATTTTATAAATGCACATATTCGCTTTAAACATTTTTAACATCGCACAATTTCGTATTTTACATTTTTCAACTTCGTATGGTTTGGCAGTCTACATTTAGCATCTTCCATATTTCCATTGTTTGAATTTTTTACTGCGCATATCGTTTGCAGTTTATGGTTTTCACGCTGCAATTTGTTAGCATGTTTGATATTTTTGTAGTAAATTTTTTGTATATTATACACAAGCAATATATTTGTTTTTGCTAACCAAAAATATAAATATATTTGGGCAGCAAATGTTTTAGAAATGAAAAATTTTCATTTTGTCTTCTAGCTGCAACGTAAAATATTTTGTAAGGCAAAATATTTTTGGAAAAACTGCGACAAATATTTTTACTATGAAGCTTGTGCATATATGGCATTGGTTTATAGTTTGTTTTTTTCAGTATATGTGGACATTAATATGAAAACGATTCATATTCATAAAAACGTTTAACTAAATATTAAACCCTGAAATTTACATACATATTGTTTATTACTTTTGAGCGTATACACATCTGTCACTCTACATACTTACGTATACAAAAAGTCTCCACTTTTTAGTTGCATTTTCAGAGTGCAAGAATCTCAGAGACACAATATAATTAGTATGTACGATTGTGTATACATATTATGTTACATATTTCTAAACATATACAGTATCGGCCATAACTAAAGCACCCCCTCAGTGAATTTTTTTCATATTATATTTTTTTGTATAAAAACAAAGTTTTAAATTTGTATTATGTATTATTTTAAATTGTTAATATATTTACTATTGATAAACAAATACTTTTAAAGTTAATCTTTCTATAAGAGGTAACATTAAATCAAAAGATATTTAAAGCTGGAAAATAAAACGGACAAAACTAAAGCACCCCTTCATGGATAAAATATAAAACTTCTTTTAATTTATATTTTGTTGCAAATCCTTTGTTTTGGATGACACAAGCACATCTCTTAGACCTAGAAGATATTAAGTTTTTTATGGCGTTTTGCGATATTCCTTACCAGACTATAATAACACCTTGAAATTAATCGTGAAAATTGCCGATCCTTATTTCTGCAATTTTCACGATTTATTTTCATTTTATCAATCTCCCAAGAGTTCTCAATAGGATTAAGATCGGGAGATTGTGCAGGCCAATGAAGAACTTGAATCTTATTGCTCTGTAGCTAAGTCTTACACACTTTGGAGGTGTGCTTAGGATCGTTATCCTGTTGGAAACTCCCTATAAGTGGAATCTCTTCACTGGCAATAGGCAACATTACATCTTTCCATATATCATGGTACATGAACTGATCCATAATCCCATTAACTTTATGAATTGGCCCAATTCCTTGACCAGAAAAGCAGCCCCAAACCATTACATTGCCTCCTCCATGTTTAATTCTTCCTTTGCAATACTTAGGATTCAGTCTTTCTGCTTTTCGTCTGCGTACACGCCTTATTTCATAAGAACTTTATAATTTGTATTTGGATTCGTCAGAGAACTTTACTGTCTTCCATTTTTGGATACTCCAATCGATGTGGGCTTTTTCAAACTCCAGTTTAGATTTCTTGTTCTTAGCTGATATAAACGGTTTTTTTGCTGGTCATCGGCTGAATAATCGTGCTTCTACAGCTCTTCTACGGATTGTTCTTTCGCTAACGCATAATCATAAACTTGTTCTTACTTGACTAGCAGATGATGTTGGATCTTTTTGCATTGCTCCTTTGATCAAGGAATCATCATATCTTGTGGTTTTATAAGGACGTCCTCCGGAATGCCCGGTGATATACGACCAGTCTGCAAAAGCTTTGGAATCAGCCGGGAAATAACTGATCTGTTAATTAAATCTTGTTTACTCAATTCATGCCGTGATAAGCCCGGCTTCCAGTCTTCAATAAATTTAATTTGAAATTCACTGGAGTACTTGTTCCTTGCTATCCATTGTTTTTTCACAATAAACTGTATAGAACTTAAATTATACAGATTAGTCCTTTATTTTTATCTTCTGGCATTTTTAAATGCATCCGTTGTGAGTCCCGTTAACTGACATTGCAAATATGCAGTAGCATAGTCAAATTTTTAAACATCTTATAAAGGGGTGCTTTTGTTTTGTCCGTCGCGTTTTATGTTTTTGTATGTTTTATCATTTTAAATTAGTTGTTCATAAAATTATCCTTTCCTAAATGAACAGAATATGAACATTAACAATATAAATTAATAAAATATATACAAAATACATCCCAAAAAAACCTTTTTTACCCAAAAAATTATGATTTGAAAAAATCCATTGAGGGGGTGCTTTAGTTATGGCCAATACTGTACATATTACATTTTTTGTGGCTTCTTTCTGTAAATTTTTGTATGTAGCTTTTGTATTATTTAAAAAGAACTTGTTTTGTCATTCGATTTTTAAGACTTCAATAAAGAAGTTTAAATTTAAAATTAATTTGATTTTTCACATTTTTATTGCAATTGCAGACACATAACATGTTTAATAATCCTTCTGGCCAATTTATAATTGCGCTCACCGCCTCTGGGTCTGTTTGGTTAAGATCGCCTTTCAAAATTGTCTAGCGACACGCAAAAGAACTTCCAGATTATCTTTAAAGTTTTCTGACACTACTACGAGGTCATCCGAATATCCGAAAACAGTACTTTTAAGGTCAGATGGTACAATATCGTTCATTACTGTGAATGCCGTAATAGCTTTGGACTCATTTGTTAAACCGATCTGCCAGTATGCATCCTTTAGATCGAGTTTCGATATAATATTTGCTTTCGCATGACGTGAGAAAATGCATTCAATGGAGGGTAGACATCCTTTTTCGTAACTGAATTTACCTTCCTAGCATCTAGGCAAAGGCGTACTTTATTGGGTTTAATCACGAGCCTTTGAAGGTTCTATGACATTCAAAGACAACTTGCGATCTATTTCGTAATACATGAGTTTTTCTACCGCCGCATATTGGTCGAATTTCCAGATTTTTCAACCTCATATTTTTGTAAATTTTTTTATAATGTTCAATTGCCAACATGTTGGAAAGTAAAAATAGATTATATTGATTAATAAGCATATAAAAACCACATTAGCAAAATAAAATAATAATAGGGTGCGTGAAACGCCCATTTTTACACAAATCGAATATTTTGACAGTAGAAGACTACATACCAAATTTGGTGAGGCTATCTTATTGGGAAATATTTTTCGCCGCTACTTTGGGGTTTTCAGCCATAGTGCGCCAGGGAGACGGGTTAAAATCTCTGTTTAAATGGTTTAGCTGTACCAACATAAATTTAATTTTTCCTAGTCCCTTATGCTCGAAGTTTGGAAAAACCGAGATCACAGCTTTCTGCTGTTGTATTGGGCTTAATTTATAAAAATAATTATCAAAATTAGTATCACCTTTTTCTACACAATCGGACATACTTTTGCACATTTTAGAGGAATTTTCGGATAGAATAAAGTTAGAATCAGATGACTCTATATTGTGAATAAATCCATCTAAGAGATCAACAGAGTCGGTTATATTAGGTAATAGATTAAATACCTTACAGAAATCAATACCAAGCACGAGTCTTTAGGATATAGTTGGTATAATGAAAAGGTTAATATTACAAAGGGGAACAAAATTGACATTTTGGTTTGGTGGAGCTTAAAATGTAATTGATAAAACGTATATGGGACATTTCATTTTCCAAAAAAATCTTTAGTTTTTTTTAGTCAGCTCTTGTTTTTAAAATATCGCGGTTCCAATTTTTTTTGGTTATTCTCTATTTTTTTCTTATTGGTTGAATATTTCGTAAATGGAGACTAAAATTAAAAAAACATTTTTCTAATTCTAATTTTTCTAATCATCAATTTTGTTGATCTAAATAACAGGATATAATAGTGATATCACAAGGATGTTGAAAATTAACTTTTTTCAGTTTCATCCTTATAAGTTTGACCTATGCATTGTAGGTAATTTCACCCATTTTTGAAGCATAAAGTCATGTATTGCACTTTCAAGAATGCATTTTTTGTTGTTGGTTTTTGATAAAGAAAACATTTAAGCATATAACGGCAAGTTTTGTTTTTGTAAAAAATTAACGGCGACTGCTACGCAAGTGGTCAAAGTCACTGTTTGTGAGCAAAGTGTTGAAAGCTATATGCAGTATATGCAGAAAGCAGTATATGCAGAACAATTTGGTCGAATTTTTAAGTTTATTTAAATAATTAAAAAACAAACAAATTTAAATTAATGTGCTGTTTTTGTACTACAAGTGAGTACTTTGAGTGGAAATTTTATATGTATTTTGTTTTTGTTACAATAACAAAACACATGCCAAATTTCCACTCAAAGTACTCGTTTGTATTATAAAAGCAATACATAAATATGGAAAAAAAAAGTGATTTTGTAAAAAAAAAAATAGTTTTTGGGGAAAAAACTCATACTTCTGACACAACCTTTAGTTTCATAATTTTTTCTGAAAAGTTAATTTTGGATAAGCTTTTGAATCAGAAACGTGTTAAATGATGAATTAATTTGTAAATTTCATGTTGCACTTTTTTGCATTTTTTGAGAAATACAATTTTTCGTGGCAGCCTCCGCTTACAAAATAGCGAACTTGCGGAAGTTTGGTTGGAAGAGCAAAAGAAGGAAGTTTCGTTTAGAATTATATTGTTCGTAAAGTCGAATGCGGCATTGTTTTGAATGAGGAATCGGATTATGCGAAGGAAAAAGGTCGAATTTTTTGTAAGAATATCACAGTTTGATGGCAGAGTTTCCGCCATATTGTATCCGCCTTTTTGAATCTGAAAAATTTTCGAAATCAGCAAGCTTGCAAACCCTGTATACCGATTTTCATCCTTGTTCAGCGATTCCTTATTATTTTGACCACAAAAATGTGTGAAATTACATATAGTGCAACGGTCAGAAGTACATCCTTACTATGGACACGGGAGCGTAGCAGTCTATCATCAGATCAGACTTAGCAAAAAAAGCAATTAAACCAATTTGCAGTGTAAGTCTACGTACCGCTACTGGAGAGCCTGCCACTATTCATGGTGTACGAATAGTGGCAATATTTAAATATATGTAACACGGAAATAGCAACTAAGATTTCAATTTCATGTACATATTTAATTTTCATTATTTTTAATATTTTTATAACACGCCACTGTCTCCCACAACACTATAGAAGAAACACAAACATACACACGCACAACAAACAATTCGTTCATGTTGCTCTCACAACAGAACATTGAATAATATAATTCTCAAACAGTTTAGATGAAAATAACTATAAGTAAGCAAGGTTGAGTTACAGTCGGGGCCATAGGGTAACATAGAGACGAGACGGAATTGTCAAAAACCTAAGTCTGTTGTCAAAAACCTATCTCTTGCAACAACAAAATACATGTTAGTCAATGTATTTTGTTGTTGTATCAGATATATAATTTGTTGATTTTTGTATGACAATACGGAGTGTCTCGTCTCTAAGTATAATTCTCTATGGTCGGGGCGGTGCACACAAGACACGAATGCGCTATACAAGTCTCGGAAATTGTATTATTATAATTGAAGAGCCGACAGACTTTACGAAAGTAAAACCTGTTGTATATTTTTGGAGCAATACTTTGGTTAAGTATTGAATAAATTACCTACACAGTGACTTCGGTTGTCTGTTCTCACAGTGGTTTCGACTGTCTGTTCTCACAGTGACTTCGGTTGTCTGTTCTCACAGTGGCTTCGGCTGTCTGTTCTCACTGTGGTTTCGACTGTCTGTTCTCACAGTGACTTCGGTTATCTGTTCTCACAGTGGCTTCGGCTGTCTGTTCTCACAGTGGTTTCGACTGTCTGTTCTCACAGTGACTTCGGTTGTCTGTTCTCACAGTGGCTTCGGCTGTCTGTTCTCGCAGTGGTTTCGACTGCCTGTTCTCACAGTGACTTCGGTTGTCTGTTCTCACAGTGGCTTCGGCTGCCTGTTCTCGTAGCATAAGCAATCATTGTATTATTTAGAATTTTAGACACTAAGAATTAAACATTGTAGTATTCTAAAAACCATCCCGATCAAAAGCACCCGAACCTGAATGCGGAACCTGCGTTAAGCTGATCCTGATATAAACCCGAACCTGTTAGCAACGATCCCGATTATTCAACCCGAACCTGCGTTAAGCCGAACCTGATATAAACCCGAACCTGTTAGCACTGATCCCGATTATTCAACCCGAACCTGCGTTAAGCCGATCCTGATATAAACCCGAACCTGTTAGCAACGATCCCGATTATACTACCCGAACTTGCGTTAAGCCGATCCTGAATCTAAACCAGAACTACTAACAGCAATCCCGATTACACAGCTCGATCCTGAACATAAACCGAATCTTATTAGTAGCCGATATTAACCCGACTGAATCAACGTAGCTATTCCATCGTAATTTATTTAATATATATTGATTGTATCTAAAATTAAGAAAGTTTTCAATAAAGAACTATTTTTAATTAAACCCAAAAAAGGTACAAAATAATCGTCTTGTTACTTAAGGTTTGTGGACCCGTAAATAAGCCCTGGACACGACTAAGTTGCCTCAGCCGACGACAAAATCACGTTACATATAGCTTACGCATTGTAGTAGTTGTTGACTTTTTCTTCTGTTTTTGGTTTCCTTAATAAAAAACTTCTCTGGTTGACTTCAGATTAATAATTGAATTTTTATTTATAATTTTATTTCTTATAACTAAAATTCTTAAAAGCTTATCTTGAGTGATTCCTAAATCACTCACTAACTTATGTTCTACTCATTACTTATACTTACATTTATCTTACAATTATTACTGTATTCATGCATACTTGTGCAGTATGTAAAAATGAAGGAGGAGCATAATTAGCTGCATACTCTTTCACTCATAATTGTAATATTAAGCTGTTGACCTAATTCTTGGTCAACCGCTTTGTTTGATTTTAAAACATATTACGTTAGCAAAAAAATTGGAAGCCAATAACTCCAAAGCAAAACTACGATAAGTAAAAGATCACTTACACAAGAATGCATCAATAACTAACGGTCTAATTCATAATAACTTAAAACAGCTTTATAAGTCATTTATAAGAAAAAAATCAAAAAACTGTATTCATAAACGTTTAATAGTCTTATAAGTCTGTTATAAACCATTCATAAATTTGAAATATTTATTGTAGCTTCAACACTACTATAAACCTACTTTAAGGTATTCTTTTTACATTTTATCTGGAAAAAAGGGAATTTTGAAGATAATTTTTTATAAATTTGCAATAATAGACGATACTATTGCAATTGACAAGCATAATTTTAACTCCGCCGGAGAATATGTTCCAATATAATAATATATGATTTTGTTTCATATTCCTCCGGCAGTGAGCTATATGAGGTTCGCAAGTGAGTTTGATTGCCATTTTTGTCATTTTCTTTTAACCTGTAACGATTAAATGTGAAAACATTGTGGAAGGAGGTCCACACAATCTAATATACCCATTCCGGAATTAAAATTATGTGTTTCCTTGTAAAAATTCATTAAATTTTGTTAAAAATTAGCAAAATGACAATAAAAATAAATTAATAAAACAATTCATAAAACAGTGATGTTTATTTTATCACAGAATATTCGTCATTCGAATACTTTTAATAATAATTGAAATAAAATATATAAAAACGTTTGTATATTAATACATTTTAGCTTAATATAAATTTACTAGAATCAGATATACATTTTTTATCTAAAAATTACTTTTTATCTTCAAAAATGTATTAATACTAAAAACAAACAATTAAAAAAAGAGAATTAACGAATATTTTATCCTAATTGCAAGCAACACTAACAACGAAAAAGGGGAAATAACTGAGAAGCATTGCCAGATTAGACAAAAAACAGTACATTACTTATTGTGGCTTTAACAAACGTTTATGAATAAAATACCTTTATTAAAGGTTTATAAAGCTAAAGTGTTTGTTAACAAATTTGTGTTTTAAATCTACAATAAGGTTTTATTATGAATTAGACCGTAAGTGTGTGGCATATAAAAGGTTTTGGTGCAACAATTATATGTGCACACTACAGCATATTACATATTAAAATACGTACAACCAACTTTTGAAATCGATGTCTTCCGATTTACACCATAGTTAGTTCTATTGGATAGTAATTCAGACACAATTTTTCAACAAGATCGGAACTTTCCGAGTTAGAGGGGGTCAAAATTTTACATTTTGGCCAAACAGGTGTTTTTTCTCATCTATGTAACTTATTACCCATTGTTCTTACCAAAATGTGTCTCAAATAGTTTAGATAGGTATTTCCTCAATTTTTCGAAAAAAAATTTTTTAAATAATAACTATATACACAGTCTTACAAAAGTTTACATACCCCTAATATATTTCATATTTATTAATAAATAGTTAGTGAAAAATTCTTTAATTACTTTTTTATGCTATTTCGGATTTATTGAGATAAAATAAACACAAAACAAATTTATTTTCGTTAAATTCTACTAAAAAACATAAAATAATAAATTTTTTGGCATAAAGCTAATTTACATAAGTTTACATACGGGATAAAAAAAAACTTAAAAAAAAATAAATTAATATTTTGTGTGGGCTCTTTTGGCTAGATAATCTATTTGGCATGGACAAAGCCAATTTTTTTTTGTTATTTGTAGAGTAATTTTGCTCCATTCTTCCATCAACGCTTCTTTGAGTGCTGGAACTGATGTTACTTGTCGATTTTTTAGACCTCGTTTTAAATAACATTAAGATCGGGGGACTGCGGGGGATGTTCCTATTTGTTTTAACTTTATATAGAAGCCATTCCTTAACTAACTTTGATGAATGCTTCGGATTTTTGTCCTGGAGAAATATTGCGTTGTCCTCCAGATTGGACGCTGGGATGGTAGCTATCCTTTAAAATATCGATATACATGGCCTTATCCATAGTATCATCGATGAACCTGAGCTTACCGACACCATTTGCCGACATACATCCCCAGAACATCGCTGACCCGCCTCCATGTTTTACGGTGCAATTAACATTTTGTGGTAATAACTCTGCATTAGGCTTTCGCCAAACTTTTGTTCGTCCATCACCTCCAAAATCGTAAATTTACATTCATCCCAAAATGTAGGGTCATTTACATGAGCATTTTCGTACTTTTGGGAATATTCTAAGCGCTTCTGGATATTCACAGATCTAGGTAATGGTTTTTTTCTGGCAACTCTGCTATTGTACCCATTTCTCTTGATACATGTTCTCATTTTCCGGTTTAGTTCGATGGCACTTAGCTTAGGATTTTGTTGAATGGAACGTATAATAGACCGTTCTGTTCGTTTGTCGAGAATGCGGGGAAGCTCACTACGAGCGTTGCTTGCATAATTTCCATTTTCTTTGAAATTTTTTACTATTGTTTGGACTGCGGTTTTACTTAGATTTAATAAAATTCCAATTTCATTAAAAGATTTGCCATCATTTCTCAACTTAATGACGGTTTTCGAATTGGCTCAGAAATTTCATTGCTTTTGCCCATTTTCTTCCACTAAAAATACTTTTTGATTTTATTTTGCCAGTGTGAACACTTTTAGTGTAAGTAGACTTCTTCCACTGATTTTACAAAAGCATCATCAAAATTGTAGCGGAAATTTTAACGGTACATCATTTTTTTGCAGAGTATGTAAACTTATATAACATTAAAAGGATACCGATTACTCGTGTTTTATTGTTATTTATTTAAAATACCAACAAAATATTATAAAACAAAATTTAAAAATAAACAAAAATGTAGTTACAACTCTTAATAAAATTATATATTTCCAAAAAAAATAGAAAAATTTCAAACGTATGCAAACTTTTGTAAGACTTTGTATATAAAAGTGAATGTGTGTTTATATGTATATTTGTTGGTTTGAAGTCCATAGACGGTTAAACGGCTAACCAGATTTGCTTGAAATGTTTACTATATATTTTTCTATATCTGGAAGGAACAATAGGATACTTTTTGTTTTGAATTTTCAAGTGGGCGTGGTACCTCCCATACAAAGTTAATTTTAAATATCAAATATTTTGGAAACTATAATAGCTATACTCATCAAAGTTTGCATGAGCAATTCCACCGTTTGTATAAATATTTGAAGCAAAAATGAGAGTAGTTTTTACAGAGGGCGTGGCACCTCCCATACATGCAAACTAAATACTAAAATTCATATCTATTTGTATAATTGTGATATGTAATAGAGGTCTGCACAACACTATTTGTATGTGCGTAGTACACGTGCACTTGCGAAACAAATACTCTTATTCGATGTGTCGCTAAAAAAGAGTACTCTTTTTTTGAGTACAACAAAATCATCGAGGAACTATTTGTTGTTATTCGACTATGTTCGGTGCTTGCAAATGCATGTACCACTTTCTTTCTTATTTGAAAGTACAGAGATCTTTCATGTAGAGTACGTTGCGACAACTAAACTAAACGAAGTACTCACATGTACAACGTTCAGTTCAGTCTCACAAAGAAAAAATAACGGTTATGCTGAATTTCAATTCTTTTTATTAGGGATGCCAAATACAAGTTATTTTTATAATTCACGGTATTCTCTAATATTAAATAATAATAAGTAAAAATGAAACCTAATATTTTTAACTAATTAATAAAATAATGTTTTACATAGTTTCTGAAATATTTCTTTATAATAAAAAAATATATTAAAATAATAAAGTATTTTTTTTAAAATAGCAAAAAAAAAAAAATTTTTTACCTCACTTTAAAAATGAATATATTTTTCTTTTATTTGCAACAAAAAAATAATATTAATAAACAAATCACATTTAAAGAGTTAAGCATTTATTTTAAATATGTATGTTTTTCAATATGAATAATGTTGGAAATCATCACAAATACTCGTGGTACCACATGAAGTGCACATAGTAATTGTACTACATTTTATTTATTACTTATTTTTCGTGTATTCACTTTTATCGGAACTCGTTTTTTGTGTTTACATATTTGTTATTATTCGACAAACGACTATGCACTTCGCTTCAATATTTGCGCTCTAAAAGAGAATACATGTATTTGCTTTACTCAAAGTCGAGTATTACACGTGCAGTAAAAAAGTTATTCGATGCAGACCTCTAATTCATACACCCCCATACTAAGACTGAGCGACTCCCATGTTTAAATGTGGGACATAGATTCGCTTCAATTAATTCTTCGCTGGGCTTCCTCCATACCTTGCATCTTCCATCATTACCATACAAATTAAATTTACTTTCATCTGTAAAAATTACGCGATTCCAATATTCCATAGGCTTACCTTTATGGGATCTAGCATAGTCAAGACGTTTTTTCTTATTGACTTTAATTATATACGGCTTTTTTCTCGCAACTCGGCCATGGAAACCAGCTTTATACAGCACATTACGAACTGTATTAACACAAATATTGTAACCAAACTTTATGTTAAAGACTTTTGTAAGTTTTGGATCTTTTTTGATTTCGAGATAACACAGGTGGTCGTCAAGATCTTGGCTCGTTTGTTAACTTTTTGGTATTTTTATATTTGTCAATAATCTTCTTAACAGTGGAATAATAACTATTTCTCCAATTTGCTGATTGATTTTTGAGATTCACGCGGAATAGTTATGATTTGTCTTTCCGCCTCGGTAGTTTCTTTTCGTTTAGGAGGCATGTCCACAATTACTTTTTTAAAGTTACTTTTATAATCACGCGTGTCCCAAAAATGTTATTAATAGTCTTAAAAACGTTATCCCAATTTACTTTGTTTTGTTTTTGTAAAAGTGCCGTTATTTTCGCAATTAATAACAAGAAAAAACAAGTGGGCACTCACTTTTTGGAGCAAAAATTTGGCGCATATTTTGTTTTTGCTTTAAAGTTTAGAATTTTAAAAATCTCTTAATAATCTCTTTATAAAATAATACAAATAGAATTTACAAAATACTTAAATTCTAGTTAAAAAACTAACAAAAAGACTAAATTAATTATTGAGCACTTATTTTTTGGAGCCACTGTAAATAATAGCTTGCAGTAACGATTGTGTGATTCAGTAATTAATTTTTAACGATTGCTTACAGCTGTATTTCTCTGTTTTCTGTATTACTGTGTGAAAACCATTATTTGACGCAACATTAAATAATTAAGCAGTGGTGTAGTGAGTACAACGTTGACTAGCAATCGGATGGTTGTTGGTTCGACTCGTGGCTGCGACTTATTTTTTTTTTAATTTTTGTTTGTAAATGCATAATTCTGGAAATAACTACTAACAAAACAACTTATTTCCGGCCAAAATATAAAGGATTACTTTTGGGACATCTTCCAGTAGAATAATAAGTAGTCTATCGTCAAATTTCTCTTATTATTCGGCTTATTTTTTCATATTTTTGTGTTTTCATTATTTTTACGATAGTTCCAGCTACAAAAGGTGAAGATAACGAAGAAAAAATTGCAAATAAACTTTATCGATTAAATAAACACAACTTAAATTATTGTCGCTAAAATAACGAACAAAAAACTGCTTAAAGTAACAGCTGACTTCAACCGACAGCGAATATCGTTAAAAATGTTACTGATTACCAAATTCGATAAATTTTCTCTGTAATGTCTTTTTTATAGCTGCTTTAGTCCAACAATTTGTAAAAATTTTTAAAGTTAAAATCGATCATTTTTGGATTCGAAAAAGATATTGCTTTTAAACTTTTTTCATTTTGTATTTATGGTTTAACTTACAGGAACACTTTTAATGAAATCGGTCACATTAATTGTGTCCGATGTAGTGAACAAATTGAGAGCTTATAATTCGCCAAATATCCCTAATCGAGGGCTTTAAGAATATATTCCAACCAGCAGAGATCTGCGTCGAACGCCTAAGAGTCGGTTAAGACGAGCAGCCGATTCGTGAAATATTAGGACATTATGACAATATAGGAGAACTTGTGAACTGAGCAATTTTATTTCTAAGGTGCTATCTTTTTAAACCCTACAGCGCCGCCCCTGAGGAGTTGTTGTGTGAACCGTCGTAAAAACTTTTAATCGTATCAGCCGGTTGGAAATGACAGGTTTATTTCCAACGTATTCTGATTCTACCCTGGGGAAGTGCAAAATGTTTCCCACAGTTGAAGTCCATACTTCTAAATAAGTTTCAAAATTTTGATCAGATTTTGGTCCTTATAATCAAAACATATTTTTGTTTTTTTATTAAATTAATCGTTTTCATATGTTTTTCTATCAAGATAAAGTCCCAGTAACTTCACATTATTACTTTTAGGAGTAAAATATCATTTTAGTCGTCATTGTGGGAAATATATATTTGCCAGTTGAATATAACATGAAACATTTTTAGCACTAATTTAGATATTCCACTTTCTAAGGGCCAACATAAAGGCAAGTTGTAATAATGGCCCTAAGTATCATTAAAGTTTTGGCATGATGTTTTAATTAATATAAAAAAACGAATACATTGAAAATACTGACATTGTAAACAATTTACTCCTACTCGCCTTACTCCAAGAGGTTTAGAAATATTTCGAATGAAAAATGTCTCACATAAATATAGAAACGAGGTACAGTATTGTAAATAATTAAACTGATGTTGAACCACCGCATATATATTCGAATAATTGAAATTTAATATGGCGTTATCATCGGCATATGTAGCATTAGATATTTTATCAGATGTGGAATATCTGAGATACACCTGGGGATACCAGATTCAGATTCGCTAAAAGCTGGGGTGCTGTGGCTTAATTGGTTAGCGCGTTTAATCATTAAGCATGATATGGTATTTGCGGCCTGGGTTCGATTCCCAGCCGCTGCCAATTAACAACATCAGTTTATAATAATTATTAGCTTACTAATAACTAATATTTATCACACCATTTCCAACATGTGTTTTAGTCTAGTTTAGTTGTAAGAATTTTATAATTAGTACTTAAGAAAAATATTTGTGAAAATAAATTAGTTCCTATTTAGACCACAAACCATCAGGTCGTGTTTTTTCTTTCTGGTTGTTTTTTCTCTTTCTCCGTTCCCGTCGTGTCCGTTTAAATAAAAAATAAATATAGTGAGTTTAAACTATTATTTTTACTCTTCAAATGTTATACTTATAAGATCTAAATACTTTCACATAGTAACATTTTCTCTTTCTCCCTTCCCGTCGTGTCCGTTTAAATAAAAAATAAATATAGTGAGTTTAAACTATTATTTTTACTCTTCAAATGTTATACTTATAAGATCTAAATACTTTCACATAGTAACATTTTAGTGTTTTCTCCTATTCAAATTATCTTGAAAAAAAGTTTCAAGGGTTTTTGTTTTTTAGTTCCTTCTCGTGGAATTGCCCATATGCATACATATGACATTTTAATAGACAGCGCCATCTTCCTTCCAGTAGCATCATGAATGATCTTAAAGGACAAAACTAGAATGTTGGAATGAACATGATGAATGTTGCAAGCAGTCATTACAGACCGTTAAATTCAAATTGATCGTGCAATTTCGTAACACTGTACCCCTACTTAAGCCCTTTCGACCCGAATAGGCACTGATTCACCTCTCCGATAGGCAGCTAGTCGTTTCAGATGTTCAACCTAAATTTTCGATATCGGTCTTCCACATTTCCGTATTATATAGACAACGTCGTCCAATTGCTTAACTTTCGTCTATGCTCCATCCCAGTAAGTTTTTAGATTGAAAGACAAACCTTTATTACAGTGTAGGTTATATAGTAGTACTAGCGGGTCTTCAGAATTCACTGATATATCATATCTGCAATTATTTTGGTCGTTCGTCATTTTAATTCGTCTCCAAACAAATTCATGAAGTTCGTGTTCTTCGGTGAATACACTGGCATTTCTTTATTATTGTTCACTGCATCAACTGATGCACATTTACCCATCTTGGAACCCGTTCCGACGACCTCTTGCCAGATGTTCAACGAGGGTCTCCACCATTACATGGCTACTATTCACATTTGTTGGTTCCAACACCCACAAACCATTGGCTATACAATCAAAGCATACAATACGACTGCGGTGGCAGTTTTTGACACTCAACAAACACTAGCTTTCTTACTTGAGACTTTCTCTCATATCCGATGTCAAGGCGTATTTCAACATTTCGGTGTGACTAATCATAAAGTCTGCACCAATGATTACTTCGTCCACAAGATCGGCAACAACAAAGACATGATCCACGTTACCGCCACCAATAGTTAGTTTCACATTAAGTTTACCATGTGTTGGTGAACAGCTTTAAATATAATCATTAGTATTTTTATTTCATACATTTACTATTTTTCTTTTAAATAATTAAGTTTTCTTATTTTGCATTTTATGTCTAGTGTAAACAATGCACATTGAAGCTTACACAGTTATGTATTTAATTTTGGTAGTTCTATTTAAATCTACTTACATGAGATCTTATTTGCTCTCAATAAAGTAAATGCATTAAAAGAAATAAGAAAATACTGGTTTTTGCTCACGCACTTCTATATCATATATGTATGTACGTATTTTAATATGTAATATGCGTAAGCTAAATTTAAATATTGTTACGCACTTTTTATGGTTCTTTTTGATATGAAATTATTGTTGAAGAACACTTGCTTTTATTGCCTCGCTGCTAGCAAAAGAATTTAAGAACAAATTGTTATAAATTTAATATATTCTTTAACGGTGAAATAAATACCCTACATATTAAAAATAAGGTGTTTCATTCCGTTTGATCAAAAATTAGAGTAATTTTATTTTAACTTAAGAAAAGTTAAAATCTCGTACATTATTTGGTGCCGAAACCCGCGACTGGAGAATAATTGATTGAAAATTGGAGTAACAACTCAGAATCTCATTGCCCTTGGAAATGTTTTCTTGAAATCCGAACTTGGTTTGCTAAAATTGCTTGTGCTCTTACAAAATATTTTGAAAAGTACAACTTGCTGCAACAAATTAATTAAATAAGTTTTGGAACTCTGCGTTACAGTTACCGAAATCTGTGGTTCCCTGGAAAACTGTATGTATTCATGAAATTTTATATTATACAATATAATTAACGTGTAGAATTGAAGGGGTGTTTTGAACAAAATGGCGGATATTTACCATCTTGTTGAAGATCAAAAATATTTCTTATCGAACTTAAAGCGTACTGCAAGGTTATATAATTCGAAACAGCATAAAACTCATGGTTTAGCACAATCAGTTTTAGATGAAATAGAACCGAACTTATTGCAATTTAAAAACGGGAATACACAATTATGCGCCGTAGTTCTTGATAATACTATTAATACAGAAAATATTCCGTATTTCAAAGAGGATGTTTACTATAAATTTCAAGACGAATTTTTTACCCTTAAAAGTCAATTGCTTGATTTCATGAAATATTCTAGTTCCCATTCTCCTGGAATTCAGTCCAGTACGTTTGCTAGTCCCTCTCATTCTAGGCTCGTTTACCGAAAATTGATTTACTAGTTTTTAGTGGTAATAATTTAACTTGGATGTCTTGTCAGGACAGGTTCGATTCTGTTTTTTGAAAAATTCTTGTAAAGGAACTCCTTTGGATCAGGGTTTACAATTGCTACTATATTAGCCGTCAATTGCGGTAAATATCAATTTTTATCAATCTGCATACTAAAAATATAGTTACTATTTTAATTTTGTATAACTCTACTAATATAAATTGCTGTTACTATTCATATATTACTTTAAAAATTGCATTGTTAGTTTGCAATTTCAAGTTGCAAATACAACCAGTTGCCAACTCGTTACTGTAGTACAACAACCAAAATATATGTTCGTGCTTTAGTAGCACACACACTTTTTTGCCGAACTAATATTGCGCGTCAGCATTCGTTTTGTTTTTTTGTGCGTGCAATTTTCTCTGGAAGCAATTTACATTTATTTGCTTTCTCTGCTATAGTTGCATTAATATTTCTTGTTTTTGGGCTATTTGGATGCTGCTAGTAATTTTATTGTCAAGTATGTAACACATACGTACAGTATTGGCCATAACTAAAGCACCCCCTCAGTGAATTTTTTCATATTATATTTTTTTGTATAAAAACTAAGTTTTAAATTTTTATTTTGTATTTTTTTCAATTGTTAATATATTTACTATTGATAAACAAATTCTTTTAAAGTTAATCTTTCTATAAGAGGTAACATTAAATCAAAAGATATTTAAAGCTGGAAAATAAAACGGACAAAACTAAAGCACCCCCTTCATGGATATAATATAAAATTTTTTTAATTTATATTTTGTTGCAAATCCTTTATTTTGGATGACACAAGCACATCTCTTAGGCATAGAAGATATTAAGTTTTTTATGGTGTCTTGCGATATTCCTTGACCAGAAAATCAACCCCAGACCATTACATTGCCCCCTCCATATTTAATTGTTCCTTTGAAATTCTTAGGATTCAGTCTTTCTACTTTTCGTCTGCGTACACGCCTTATTCCAACGCAACTTATTAATTTGTATTTGGATTCATCAGAGAACAGTACTGTCTTCCATTTTTGGACACTACAGTTAATGTGGGCTTTGGCAAACTCCAGTCTAGCTTTCTTGTTCTTAGCTGATATAAACAGTTTTTTTGCTAGTCATCGGCTGAATAATCGTGCTTCTACTGCTCTTCTACGGATTGTTTTTTCGCTAATGCATAATCTTAAACTTGTTCTTACTTAACTAGCAGATGCTGTAGGATCTTTATGCATTGCTCCTTTGATAAAGGAATCATCATATCGTGTGGTTTTACGAGGACGTCCTCCAAAATGCCCCGGTGATATACGACCATTCTGCAAAAACTTTGGAATCAGCCGGGAAATAACTGATCTGTTGATTGAATGTTGTTTATTCAATTCATGCCGTGATGTGCCCGGCTTCCAGTCTTCAATAACTTTATTTTTAAATTCACTGGGGTACTTGTTCCTTGCCATCCATTGTTTTTTCACAATAAGCTGTATAGAACATAAATTAAAAAGACTACGCCATCCTTTATTTTTATCTTCTGGAATTTTTAAATGCATCCGTTGTGAGTCCCGTTAACTGACATTGCAAATATGCAGTAGCATACTCATATTTTTAAACATCTTATAAGGGGGTGCTTTTGTTTTGTCCGTCGCGTTTTGTGCTTTTGTATGTTTTATCATTTTAAATTAGTTGTTCATAAAATTATCCTTTCCTAAATGAACACAATATGAACAATAACAATATAAGCTAATAAAATATATACTAATACATCCCAAAAAAACCTTTTTTATACAAAAAATTATGATATGAAAAAAATCCATTGAGGGGGTGCTTTAGTTATGGCCAATACTGTATGTACATATTTAATTATAGTAAAAATATTTTATATTATTTATATTTTATTATTAATAATATAAAATCAGTGTTATTCCTATTCTCACTTTCACCATTCACCGTATTTTTGGAAGCATAATTACAACAATATTTATATTAAATAAAGTTTCTAAAATTATATAATTAAGGTTAAAAAAATCACGTGTAAATATTTATTATTTGAAATGCTGAGGAAATTACATAATATTGTTGTAATTGTGCTTTCAAAAATACGGTGAATAGTGAAAATGAGAACAGGAATATTCCTGAATATCTATATTAGTTTCATTCAGTACGTACTGTATATATTAAAATGTTAGATGTTCGTTAGTATAATTATTGAAATGAGTTATCCTTTTGGCCTATTATAATATTTGAAATTAAAAATATAATGTTTTTGATTTAATATTTATTCATATTACATTATTAGTATATTATTATAATACATATATAATAATATATAATATCTATATGGGACATTTCACGTCAAGTGAACCAACTTTTGAAATCGATGTCTTCCGATGTCTTTTGAAATTTGCACCAATGTTAGTTCTATTGGATAGTAATTCGGACACAATTTTTCAACAAGATCGGTCAAGAATTCTCTGAGTTATAGGAGGTCAAAATTTGACATTTTGGCCAAACAGGTGTTTTTCTTATCTTATCCTATTGCTCTTAGCAAAATGTATCCCAAATAGTTTAGATAGCTATTTATGCAATCTTTGGAAAAAAAAAAATAAAATATTTTTGACTTTTTTTTAAAAAAATCAAAAACATTTTTGGATTTATATTTCAAAATGGGCCCTTTTTAAAGAAAGCTTAGGTATTTTCCTAAGCGACCTATATGGTCGCTTAGTGAGATGGGAGTGGGATATCTATCAAAAAAAATATTTTGTAACTGAAGATATAAAATTTTTGACTTTTTTTGCAAAATCAAAAACTTTGTTGACTTTTTTTAAAAAAAATGGACCCATTTTTTTATTTTATTTTTTTTTTTTGCTCAGAAGAAAGCTTATGTGTTTTCCTTTAACACCTTTTTTGTCGCTTAGTGGGATGCGCGTGAGATATCTATCAAAAAAATGTTTTGTAACTCAAGACATACATAAATGTTTTGCAACTCAAAACATAAAATGTTTGACTTTTTTGTAAAATCAACAACTTTGTTGACTTTTTAAATTTTTTTTTTTGCTAAAAAGAAAGCTTTGGTCCATTCCTTTAAGAGGTGGGATATCTATCAAAATAAATATGTTGTAACTCAAGACATACAATTTTTTACTTTTTTTTTTGCAAAATCGAACTGTTTTTTCCTAAATGGGCCAATTACTTTTTTTTTGCTCAAAAAAAGGTTATGTCCATTCCTTTAAGAGGTATTTGGTCGATTAGTGGAATGCGAGTATAAATATCTTGTAACCCAAGTCATACAATTTTTGAGTTTTTTTTTTTTGCAAATTCGAACTGTTTTTTTCCTAAATGGGCCTTTTTTAATTTTTTTTTTTTTGTTCAAAAGAAAGCTTAGGTCTATTCCTTTAAGAGATTTTTCGTCTCTTAGTGGGATACGAGTGTCAAAAAAGTTTTTGATTTTGGAAAAAAAGTTACAAAAAGTTTTTACTTATTTTTTAAAATTTTTTTTCTGAAAGATTGAAGAAATAGCTAGTTAAACGCATTTTGCTAAGAACAATTGGTAATAATTACATGGATGAGAAAAAACACCTGTCAAATTTTGACCCCCTCTAACTCAGAGAGTTCTCGACCGAACTTGTTGAAAAATTTTGTCTGAATTACTATCCTATAGAATTTCATCAAAAGTTGCCTCACTTGACATGAAGTGCCCCATATGCATAATCTTGTAAACACTCTTTTGATGAAGCCATTAATAGCCTTTTTACACTAGAGCACATCTACCATCAATTTGCAAAGATGTTAACATCTTCCCATAAGAATTACACAGGACTGAGTGCTCAACATCTTTACAGGATGTTCATATCTCATGTTGTTCCACCTAACATCTTTCGATTTTTTTAATGTCATCTCCATAATTTTAGTGTCACCACTAATAAAATGTCAATGAAATTAAAAACAATGTAAACAAACATTTTTATGTCTGAAAGGGTTAAGAAACTTAATATTTCTTAAAATATTTATATTTTTTTAAACGTATCTCACAAAAATATAAATATAGTCTTTTTTGTCATATTAATTTCCTCATGGTTGTAATAGTCTTTATTTGTTGACAACACTTTACACAAAATTCAAAATCGCCATGCAATTTGAGCTCAGTTCGAAAAACAATTTTTATATGTGCTCTAGAGGCGGAGTCATGAACATCAGGTTCGCTGACTGATTTTCTTGTAATTCATTCCACTGAAATGGTAGCGACATCTTGGTAAGCTTCTGTAATTGTGCAATTCTGCCTAAAAAATTCAATTTGTGAAAATTTTTCGGGCGTGACCGATATGCCTCAAATACTAAACCTATTTCAGGAACAATCAACACTTACCGTAATTTTGAGTCGAGCTAGTGATATTTTTCGAGAGTTCATCAAAAGTCTTCTATAACATTTATGTCATCGTGGTAGAATAAGCAGACTGCCGTCTGAAGTTATTCCTCGCACCCATTTCTTCACATATTCCACCTTTATCTCTGTTGAAACAAATAATTATAAATTTCATTTATTAAGGTTAAGTTACATTCACAATATTGTGCTGTGTATTGTAAATTTATGCAATGTTGTATTTCTGTATATTTTTTTATTTATTTATTGAATCTGCCTTATATCATTAGGCCTAACAATAAGTATTTAAATCTGTTATCGCTGGCTACGATGGTCGTCCATAAGGGGCGAATTTAACAACACAAATAAGAACACCAAAATGTTTCTGTGCGTGCGTTTATTTCTATCAAAAAATTATTAAAATTAAAATAAAGAAATACAAATTATGTTTAACTACTTACCGCAGTGCTTTTCCCTTATGAACTGACTTTACTTTAAATTATTATTTTAATTTTACCACTAGTTATTTATGTGTATAACACATTAAAAATAACGGTACCAACTTAACGAAACAAAAGCACTGCAGTGAGATCAATGTAAAAAGGAACAACAACTAGTACATAATCTTCACTAACAAATAGGTAAATAAGACAAATAAACAAAACATTAAGGCGGCTCACAGGACGCCATATAAATTCAAATAAATATTTTAAATGAACTACAAAATTATACAATGACAAAATATAAAATAATAAAGACGAATAAATAAAAACAAATAATAAAATTTATGCTCGATTATGAGCCATTCGGCGACATTCCCACCCACATGGATCGGCTAAGATTCACTACTCCAAATCAAGGACAGCAAGCTTGGAAACAGGGCGCTTTAGTATTCCTGTACTGGAACGTACGTCAGCACGACGAATAACACCATCACTGCCAGGAAACACATTTACGACACGACCTCTCTTCCAATCTCGACGGGAAACAGCTGGATCACAAATTAGTACAAGGTCTCCCGGGGCCACAGGCTTCGTATATTCGCACCATTTGGACCGTCTTGTAAGTGTGGGCAAATATTCCATAATCCGTCTTTTCCAAAAATGATCTCGTAGCTGTCGAGCAATTCGCCACTGCTTCTTTAGTACCACTGGCTTTGTAATCTCAATACCTTCTGGCGTTTGAGGGGTATTTGCAGAACCCAACAAGAAATGATTAGGCGTCAATGGTTCTTCGTCTTCAGGACTGACAGGCAAGTGAGTCAATGGGCGAGAGTTCACGATGTTTTCGGCTTCAATTAAAAAACTTTGCAAGGTGTGCTCTTTTGGGGCGACTTCTGTTAGGGTTACTCATAAAACCTTCTTAACACATTGAACCATTCGCTCCCATATACCACTTTCTGCAAGATTATGTGGACAATTAAACTGCCATTCAATGCCCCTTGTGGACAACTCATCTTCAATTTTAACCAGATCAAATACTTCACCAAATCGCTGGGCTTCTTGGTTAACTCCAACAAAATTCTTTCCGTTGTCACTCCGAATCTTCAACGGGGTGCCACGACGATTTATAAAATTCCGTATAGCTAAAATACACGAATCAGTAGAGAGACCATAGGCCATTTCTAACTGCTCTGAAACAAGTAAACAGGGCAACCCAACGTTTTTCATGACGTCTACCAACAGTCACATTTATTGGGCCAAAATAGTCAACACCAGTATAAGTAAATGGCCGGACATATGGAGTTAGTCTATCACTTGGCAACGATCCCATAAAAGGAGCTACTGGAACTCCACGACGAATCTTACAAATGTTGCAATTTGATGTGATCTTACTCAACAGTTTTCGTAGTCGTGGAATCCAGAACCTTTTCCCTATTTCGCCTATGGTAGCCTCAACATTTTGATGTCTCATTTTATTATGAACATGGGCAACAAATAGTTGTGTAAAGCGGTGACAAGGCGACAAAATAATAGGGTGCCTGGCATCTAAAGGCAACCAACTCGCAGCATCAATACGACTGCTCACTCGAAGTAAATTATTTTCATCAAAATAAGGCGAAAGGGAAAATAACTCGTTGTCCTTTTTTAGAGAACCACCAGATTTTAAAGCGTTTATTTCAAAGTCGAAACAATTTTCTTGGGACAGATGACACAGACTAGTTTCAGCAACCCTTAACTCATCAGCACACAGGCATCTCGAACCATTACATTTATCATATTTTCGCCAGCGATTGATAAATCTCAGAACCAAAGCCATAGTTCGTTTAAGCCTGAGAAATGAAGAAAAACGATTAAAATCAATAACTAAATTTGTACTAACCAGCATGACAAATTTGGGGCGTAGTTCATCTTCACACAAATCATCAGATTTCTCAGAATTCGCATTTGGCTAGTCAGCTTCGTTTTCATACAAAAATTGTGGCCCTTGGAACCAACGTGTTTCAATCAATTCAAAATCAACTTAATTTTTAGCTCTTGTAATATCATCGGCAACATTGAGATCTGTAGGCAACCATCTCCAATCAGTTGGGCGTGTCGAATCAAGTATTTCGGTAATTCGATGGGCAACAAATGGTTTATATCTCCTGCTCTCAGAACAAATTCAACTAATGACGGTTGTAGAGTCACTCCAACAGATTCGACGAGAAACTTTGAGTTCATGTTCCTTCATTATAGTGTCCATCAATCGGGTCCCCAAAACGGCGGCTTGTAGTTCTAATCTGGGAATTGTCATACATTTCAATGGGGCACATTTCGACTTGGCAGATATAAATGACACTCCTATTTGTCCATCAGATGTTGTATATCTCCAATAGGCCACTGCACCGAAGGCATCCTTACTGGCATCAACAAAAATATGCAGCTCTAACTCCAAGGGCAAACCATTTCCAAAATAAAATCGTGGAACCTTTACATGGTCAACATTTCATAGCTCTTGGCGCCATTTATTCCATATCGCTTGTAATGACGCGGGCAACATCTCGTCCCAAAGTACACTATGTCTCCAGACTTCTCTCATCAAAAGTTTGGCAGTTATCATAAAATGGCACAAAAAACCAAGTGATCAAATATGGACATTACGACACATAATAACTCACGCTTTGTGGGACACGTCGGAATTCACACGATGGAATTTCAAAACAAATTTGAACGCGTCGTCCTTTGGATCCCAAAACATGCCAAGTACCTTTTCAGTTGAACCGTCCAACTCATTAAAGCCACCTGAGAAACTAACCTGATGATTTGAACAGCCTTCTAGAGCGACGACCACCTCCGATGAATTCGATGTAAAATTACGCATTTCAAAACCAGCAGCTTTATGTATTTCACGAACTTGTATGGCTATTTCAATGGCTTTTGACAGATGTACAAAACTGTCTGACTTCACGGCTCTAGGGAAACGATTTCGATGCTCCATTGCATTAGTTTCCTTCACATAATGGGCAATACAGGGCGAACAGGCAGCTCCAAACGTCATCACAAGCATCTCATACACTTCCGGTGGACCACTATCATCATCTCGCCACAAGAACCTCTGCGAACACCTATCTTCCTCAGCAACAACATCTTGATGAAACATTTTCTTTTTGTCCCCACAAACAGCTACGGAACCGATTCTAAGATTAAATAGAACTGATGGCAACGGTTTGTACTGCTGAGGGCCTTTCAATAACTTTGAATTCAATGAGACACCTCCCACCTTTGCTGCTGCATCGAACACCATACGAATCTTCCCTGGCTTATTAGGGTTTACGACACCAATGTGGGGCAAGTACCACGTTCTCGGATGAAATTTATCAACTTCACTCAATGATAATTTCCGTACATACCGCTTCTGCAAATATTCATTCATTATTTGTTTATAGGCCGCACCAAATTCAGGATTATTTTTAATTTTTCTTTCCATTCCAAAAAATCTATTAAGGGCCATGGAATAGTAATCCGGCAGGACTACGTCATCATTGCACCATAGTAGTCTAGATTCAAATCTTCCGGCAACCCTCTTCGTCGAATTTCTTAATATCTCTCGTGCACGTAAATCATCTCTTGACTCAATCACTGGTAGAGCCTTAACACCAAAATTTTCAGTTTTAAAATAATTTGCGACCAAATTATTTAAATTATCCAACTGTGTTGTCAGCAAGCAAGTTTGTGTTCCAGGGCGACCTCCTTTCACGTTCCCAAAAACAACCCATCCAAGAGGAGTATTGGCAGCAATGGTCTAAACCAATTAGTACCTTTGAAGCCACACATTCATATGAGTTTAAAGGCACACCATGATTTTTTACTAAATCCGCATTAAAACTCTGACTAGGCAACTTCAAATTCGAGACACCATACACATTTTTCAAAGCATATTTCCTCTTCTTATTAACACCGCACACATGAACATCAACCACCATAACTGGTTCTTGTGCCAATTTACCACCATACTAACTCAAATTCAATTGACTTTGTCGACCATGCAGTCCAAGCTGACTCACTAAAGAGCTATCCATCATCGTGACCGAAGAACCTTCATCTAGGAGTGCATAAGTTTCAATAGCACAATTTGGTCCATAAAGAACCACTGGGAGCACTCTGAACAACAAATCACTTTTTTCACTAGCACTGGAAACACAACTAAGCACTGGCTCAACTGTTGAAGCTCTCTCTGTTGGCAGCACATTTACGGATCGTTCACTTGGTTCATTATGTTTAGTTTCATGCAATAATTTATTGTGATTTCTCTGGCACTTTTCCATGGGACACTGCTTACGCCGTCGACAATCTTTACTTGAATGGCCACCACTAAGACACGAAAAACATAACTTCAATCTCTTTACTTCATTCCATATATTAGGCACACTCAATTCTAAAAATTTCTTACAATCAAAAATTTTATGTGGGCCAACACAATAAAAACATTTTAACGGACGTTCTGGGCCATCAGAAGCATATAAAATCACTTTTCGTTTTGGATCACTGCTAGATCTATTGCCACTTGAACTACTTATTTGCACACTTCTTACCAAATTTGCAACACGCTGGAGCCAGGTACTAAAATCCAATATAGTCGGCAACTGAGGTAAAGTTGAAGCAAACTGGGCCCAATCCAAACGTTTGCTCATTAGAAGCTTCTGGACTAACTCCTCCATGAGTGTTGGATTCGACAAATGTTGATAATTATTGGCAGATTCCAAAAATGCTGCTAAATTTCGGACCTTAATTGAATATGGCACCAATTTATCGATCGCGTTTTCTGCTATGGGCTGAACTTCCTTCATCTGTTGCAATTGGCATCGAATAAGCAATTCTGGGCGACCATATTGTGGCTTTAATTGCTCTATAACTGTTGGCACATTATTTGGGTGGATGAGCAACGACTTCACGCACTCTCTGGCTTCACCTTTCAAAGCCTTCTGCAATCTCAAACAATTTTCAAAATTATTGTATGAATATGCCGCTGTCGAATGTTCAAGGGCAGACAAAAACATTGGCCAGTCCTCAGGAGTACTACAAAATTCGGGCAGATCATAAAGTTTGCGTTGTACTGGCATGGGCACTGTAGCAGGGGAAACAAAAAGAGGCTGAGATGACATCAACTGGTCTGACTGACTAACATAGGAATATGGCGTTGGATTCCGGCGATCAACCATGTCCTCAGGGCCACTGCTAATACTTTGGATGACTGGCGCCTTATGTCCAATAACATTCGGCGAATTTAAATTTTGATTTGCTCTTAAAGCACGTTGAGCGTTTGGCAATTGAGCTTGCAGGATGTCAATTTGTCGTTGTAGGATCTCATTATCAGACGATATAGTTTGTGGTGGCTGGGTTCTCACATTAGGACCGGACACTAACGACGGCAGACTAAAGGGCTCTTCACTTGTTGAACTGAAAATGTTTTGCGTTGATACAGCAGGTGTCGGTTCTCTAGGGGCAATTATAGAGGCACTAGTTACCGTTGTTGTTGTTGTTCCGAGGGCAACAGGACTTACATTTTGTACCGACGGCATTTGCGAAACATTTGCTGAAGTATCTGTTCCGGCAGGCGTGGAAATTGTCACATTTTGGCTCGTTGCTTTCTGCAAACGAGAGCTTTTTCTAGCTGGCGACCGTTGCATCACGTTTTCACACAAATTCACAAATATTAAACAGCAACACACTCCAAATATTTTACAAAAAATTAATTTGTTCCGGCAAGACAGGTTACAATTTCACACAAATTCCGCTTAATAAAAGTTTTACTCGTTCCGGCGTGTAAGGAACCACAAAAATTTCATACTTTTACCGGCAGTCATGGAACGACTTCACAATTATTTCTATTTGTTCTGGCAGGCAAAGAACCACAAAATCCAATAAAATTTGTTCCGACGGGCATGGAACCACAAGTTCGCTCAAAAAGTGCGAAATAAATTTGTTATCGCTGGCTGCGATGGTCGTCCATAAGGGGCGAATTTAACAACACAAATAAGAACACCAAAATATTTCTGTGCGTGCGTGCGTGTGCGTGCGTTTATTTCTATCAAAAAATTATTAAAATTAAAATAAAGAAATACAAATTATGTTTAACTACTTACCGCAGTGCTTTTCCCTTATGAACTGACTTTACTTTAAATTATTATTTTAATTTTACCACTAGTTATTTATGTGTATAACACATTAAAAATAACGGTACCAACTTAACGAAACAAAAGCACTGCAGTGAGATCAATGTAAAAAGGAACAACAACTAGTACATAATCTTCACTAACAAATAGGTAAATAAGACAAATAAACAAAACATTAAGGCGGCTCACAGGACGCCATATAAATTCAAATAAATATTTTAAATGAACTACAAAATTATACAATGACAAATTATACAATAATAAAGACGAATAAATAAAAACAAATAATAAAATTTATGCTCGATTATGAGCCATTCGGCGACAAAATCTTATAACTAAAATTAAAACTAATTCCTGACGAGAGCATTGAATGATAAATGGACCTCATCTTAGCGGAGTGGTAGATCTTCTCTACGAAGCCTTGATTTGCTTTGGCTCCTTGATCTGGTTTGGCGAGAAGCCAAGCAAGCGGATTCGGGTGGTATTGCAGTTTCAGTATATATTTATAACGTACTTTCTTAAACTCATCCCTCACTAGTGGTACTTAAAAGTCCCTGTGGATGTTTTCATTTCTTATGTACCATGGTGTACCCGTCATGGTCCTAAGAATTTTCGTGGGCCCTCTAAGAATTTTACATGGCAGTTATAAATTTACAAAACAAAAAGCTTTCATATATATCTATTAATAAAAGGTAATTTGCCTTTCTTTTGTATCACTGTGTCATTACACCTTTCATGCTAAAATTTCTTTCTGGTCCATATTAGGGCGATCATACATATACATTTTGTAATAAGATTATCGATTAAGATGTAAATTGGCATTTATATAAAATCATTATCTGCGGGTAAAAATGACTAACTATTTTTACACCAGAAGCATCTATCAACTGCTAGATATCTACTCGTTGAAGATATCGATTTAAAATTTGTATCAAATAAAACACGTTTTTTATTTTAAAAGTCATTTGACAGATAAATAATAGCATTAGCAATTTAATTATTAATTTAACTATTTTTTTAATTGTTTCTATATTATTTACACATAGCCCTTTTTGAAAACTTCAAAACCAATTGAGATATTCCGAAACGGTTAAGTCAGTAAATGTGTGATAAATAAGGCTTTCAGATTGTGGAATAATTTTTTTTTTAATTACACATAGCTAAGCTAAATGTTTTTGAAAAACTAATTCTTGATGATTTTTTTTCTATGAAATAATATATTTTCTTTTGTTCCTCATTTGCAGTCGGCGAGCTCTCCACGGCGTGTTGCCGTTCCCGTTTTAGTGAAGGATGGGAAACCTTGCTCAGGAGGAAATACGGTGCAGTCACACTCACAGCAACAAGTCAGTAGCGTAAATAACGTGGGGTCCAATATCGTAAATGGAAACAACTCTTTACCCAGCAATATAAATCTAATTACAGAATCCGCAGGCTCCCATTCTCCGGATACCTCTTCTTCAATTCATGCATCTTATAATGGGACTGTAACTGCTAGCAATAGTCAGATGTTGCAGCAGCCATGTAATAACACAATTGTATCTAATAGCTTAGCTATGGCATACAGAAATCAAAATAATTTTATGTCGAACGGACACCAACAGCAATGTGGTGGATACTTGCCTTTGCAGGGAAGAGCGTGGTAAAAGATTAAAATGATTATTGTGAAGCTCTGTTAATACATAAATATTCTATATTATTTACTAAATTTTTTCGTAGTAAGGAAGAGACATTTATATACACATAATAACAATAAAACAAAAATAAAAAACATGTTAAATCTATTATGCATTTTTTTTTACTGTTTTACAAATTAATGTTAAAACTAAAGTAATTTTTAATTAAGATAATCCTCTACTTGGAATAATAAGATTCATTCATTAGAACATGACGCCATGCAATACATACATATAATATGGAGATTAGACCGTCTCAGTTTTTACACTTTTTTCGAAATTCCTTCATGAACATCGATTTTCATAATCTACTCTAAAAACCAAGAATTTTGGTGTATAACTCTTAAATATTGATGAACGGGAAGTGGTCTCTCAAATCGCTTATTCGTTTTTTAGGCCTTTTTGCAAAAAATTATTGCTTTAGTAATTTGCCTCTAACTCAAGCACTTCTTAACGGATTTGAACCTAATTACATGCATTAGAAAGCTAATTAAATTTCCTCAATGTTTCTTAAAGCAACATTGCCATTTTGTTAAATTTTTTTTTTCACAGCATTACAAATTCAGATTTTCAAATACGAACTTATAATTTTTGCTTACCTTTTCTTATATAAAAATGAACGAAGCTAAATTTTTATATTCTGTAAATACAGTATAGTAGGAAAGTAAGAAGAGATTGATATTGGTATTTTCTTTTTTCAAATTTGCTAAAATTTTTCTGAATCTAATTGAGATGTTTTTTATATTTGTCTTTCTTAATAAAAAAGTTTAAAAAACTTGTCAAAAGGTCAAAGGGAATACCGCAATTTCAAAAAATTGTATCGAAAACCCCAAAAATAGTATTTTTTACAATTTTACCCATAGGGCTCAGATTTCCATCGGGGCTGGGAAACTACTTTGGGATAAATATGGTACACATCGAGGTTTCCAAAGCTGCTTTCCGTTTTCTGATCCAACCTTTGCGATTTTAGAACATGTGGCCCAAATTTGAAATTTTGATCAAAAATAGATCAAATTCCTAAAGGCGTGGGGGCGGCATAGTCAAAAAATATGACAAGTTTTTTATATCAAAAAGTTCTACGTAAAGATACCTTACAGAAACAAATAAAATTGTTATATGTTCTTAAAGAAAGTTTTTTTTAACAAAGAAAGAGTTAAATCCAGAGTTTAAAATTAGTCAAAAAATTGCAAAATATTTCATAATTTTAAATGAAAACTGCAACAAATATTTAACGAAATAATATTTCCTCACATACATACTAAAAATATAAATACTATTTACGAATTCCACAAGCTTCATAGTAAAAATATTTGTCGCAGTTTTTCCAAAAATATTTTGCGTTACAAAATATTTTACGTTGCATTTCTAAAACATTTGCTGCCCAAATATATTTATATTTTTGGTTAGCAAAAACAAATATATTGCTTGTGTATAATATACAAAAAATTTACTTCAAAAACATCAAACATGCTAACAAATTGCAGCGTGAAAACCATAAACTGCAAACGATATGCGCAGTAAAAAATTCAAACAATGGAAATATGGAAGATGATAAATGTAGACTGCCAAACCATACGAAGTTGAAAAATGTAAAATACGAAATTGTGCGAAGTTAAAAATGTTTAAAGTGAATATGTGCATTTATAAAATATTTCAGCCACATATATGGAAATATTTTGCCGCATATAGTCACTGAGTAGAAAAATAGATATAAATGTAAAAAGGCACAGGCATGAGTACAACAGGAGCAAAAGGAAATTAACTGTATAAAACTGCTGTATGTGTGTACATGTGTTCTGTAACTGCATAATGCAGGAACAATTTACGCAAAAACCATAAACAAACACATAAATAGGCTCAATGATGATCGTGAGTGTAGCAGGAGAAAAAATGGATAAAGAGGAATATAGAAATTTAAGTAAGGTCCAGAATATATAATTATGCAATGAAGAAAATTTTACTATATGCACATACTTGTATTCTGAAAGATCGACTTTGTGTTTTTAAATGCACATTCATATGTATCCATTCGTAATATTTGTAACAGGAGAACAAAAAAACAAATAAGCAACAGAGAACAAATTATGCAACGAAGGCACAACAATTTTTTACATAGCCACGAGTGCAGCAGGAGAAAAAGGAAATACAAGAACAACTACTTATACACTCAAGTAATTGTGATATACAACTGTTGTGTCCTCTAGCTGTAAAAAGTAAAAACAACTGGTGCAAAAAAAGAAACAAATGCATAGTAAAGAAATTTCTAGAAATATGGAGGAGTAGAGTAGGAACCGTTGCAATTAATTGCATTTTGTTGTATTTTTACTGTTAATGTAGAAAATCAACAACAACTTGTGCAATCTCAAATGCAAATGAGTATGATTGGCTGAGCGTTTGTAACAGGAGTATAATAATAAAGTATAGAATGCTGAAAAAAATATAATTATACAATGAAGGTTATGGGCAAAGAATAGCGGATGATATTATTATTGCATTGTTTGTGTAGAACTGATCATATTTCGAGGTAAAGAATTACGGAAGGAAAAGAATTTAACATTCCCGAGTGAACAAATATTTTATACCTTTACAAGAATGGCAAATCTATTGAACACATTTGTGATATGTTACAAATATTACGAATGGATACATATGAATGTGCATTTAAAAACACAAAGTCGGCCTTTCTACACTAACGATCATCATTGAACCTATTTATGTGTTTGTTTATGGTTTTTGGGTAAATTGTTCCTGCATTATGCAGTTACAGAACACATGTACACACAAACAGCAGTTTTATACAGTTAATTTCCTTTTGCTCCTGTTGTACTCATGCCTGTGCCGTTTTGCATTTATATCTTACACATCAAATTGTTCTTGCACAATTATTTACTATGCTGCTTATTTATTTGTTTGTTCTCCTGTTACAAATTTTACGAAAGGATACATTTGAGTGTATCATTCAGAAAAAGTAATCTATCTATCTGCATTGCATTTTTATGCAACATACTATTTTTTTTGTAAATCCTGTTTTTTTTTTTTATTACATTGTATTCATTGGCTATTTTGCTTGTCTGTTGTTATATTTTGTTGTTGCATTATCTATCCTTTTTTAGCCACTTTACATTACAATTCAATATAAATTTTTATTTTGTACACCCAAATCAACGCACACTTGTTCATAGTTTTTTTCACATTTTTCTACTCAGTGCGGCAAAATATTTCCATATATGTGGCTGAAATATTTTATAAATGCAAATATTCGTTCTAAACATTTTTAACTTCGCACAATTTCGTATTTTACATTTTTGAACTTCGTATGGTTTGGCAGTCTACATTTATCATCTTCCATATTTCCATTGTTTGAATTTTTTACTGCGCATATCGTTTGCAGTTTATGGTTTTCACGCTGCAATTTGTTAGCATGTTTGATGTTTTTGTAGTAAATTTTTTGTATATTATACATAAGCAATATATTTGTTTTTGCTAACCAAAAATATAAATATATTTGGGCAGCAAATGTTTTAGAAATGAAAAATTTTCATTTTGTCTTCTAGCTGCAACGTAAAATATTTTGTAACGCAAAATATTTTTGGAAAAACTGCGACAAATATTTTTACTATGAAGCTTGTGCATATATGGCATTGGTTTATAGTTTGTATATTTTCAGTATATGTGGACATTAATATGAAAACGATTCATATTTATTGCGTAGTCGGTAGTCAAATGTAAAAAACGTTTAACTAAATATTGAACCTTTAACCTAATATCACATTTTCGCCCTAAAATAGCAAAAATCTACTATTTTTAAATTAAAAATCGTTTATTTTTCGATCCATAGTTGATATTGCTCTGAGATCTTTTGTATATTTTTTGACAATTTAGTTGTCTAACTAAAAAAAAATAAATAAATAGATACATAGCATACGTAAGCACCCATTTCAAGACCTAATCGAGCTCTTTTCAAAAATATAAAAATCTTTGAAATCACATGGAATCAGAAATGGCACGTGTTTTAAAATTTTTAGGTACCCTATTTTGAGCCCCAAATTTAAAAAAATATAAAACCAACATCAATATCTTCTTACTTTGTATTAATGTTTTTTGTGAAATTAAAGAAAATTTACAAATAAACAACTTTAGTCATTTCATCATTTTAATTAAAACTGCAGTTTTTCTTAACAGATTGCTACTGTTATTTATATCAAAATCTTTATTTTTAAATTCCCTACCATACTGCAGAATAAAAAAAGGTAAGCAAAAATTAAAAAATAATTATAAGTTCGTATTTCAAAATCTGAATTTGTAATGCTATGAATAAAAACCATTGAACAAAATGGAAATGTTCCTTTAAGAAACATTTAGGAAATTTTATTAGCTTACTAATGCATATAATTGGGTTCAAATCCGTTAAGAACTGCTTGAGTTAGAGGCAAATTACTAAGACAAGATTTTTTAATATTTTCGAAAAAAGGCATTTTGCCTAAAAAAACGAATAAGCGATTTGAGAGACCACTTCCCGTTCATCAATATTTAAGTGTTATACACCAAAATTCTTGGTTTTTAGAGTAGATTAAGAAAATCGATGTTCATGAGGGATTTTGAAAAAAATTAATAGTGAGACGGCCTAATGGAGATATTCCATAATTTATGCGTTTTTTATTAATTTTTTTTTATATGGAGATATTCCATAATTTATGCGATTTTTCAAGGATTGATTTAATTTAAATGTTTATTATTTTGAAAGTAAGTACTTAAAAATTAACTTGAATAAAAAAAATTAATTTTATTTTCAATATTAAAATTGATTGCATTTCTATATTAGATTTAGTTTGTACATTAAATAATTAATTTTATTTAAAAGAAGAACAAAAAGTTAATAAGAACATAATATAATTCACAAAGTCTAGCTTAAAGGTTAATTTATTCCGGAATATCATTTATTTTAGTTCATTCAATAAGCTAAACCGTTTTAGAGTTACGCGAATATATGTTGTACAACATCCCTAATTTTCGAAATAACGGTAACAAAAACAAGAGCTTACCTAAAAAACGGTTAGCAGCACTGCATTCTGCGTACTAGAATTAGGTTAACCCGCTTGACAAAAAAAGTGCAAAATTCGTGCTTTTTTCAGTTGAACTAAAAGTTTAATGTAAGTAAAAAAAATTGGTTTAAAACCCATATATTATTTAGTAGTAGTTAGGACAGAATTTAGTACATTTGATTAGAGCTGATGTTATAAAGAATAATAAGGATCCCTTTTTGTGGAATATAAATGAAGAAACTAGAGATGAGCGATATTTCCGTAACTATAGTAAGTAACAGTTTTATGCATTAATAAATAAAATTATGCCCCTAAAAATAATTTATAAAAAAATAAATTATTAATTTATGAAATCCACCAAACCGAACAAGTGTTGATTAAACATGCCCTTAATTAGGAGCTAAAACTAACTATTGCAAAACTTAAGTGCAATCGGATAACTAGAACACGTGCCGGAAATCGTTTGAATGTTGTAAAATTGGGTAAATAATTCTACTTTTTTCGATATCTTAAAAAAATTCCCAATTTAAATGCTGTTTTTTAAACATATGTAATAAACCTAAGTTTCTAGAGAAAATTATCTTTCTAACAAGGTATAAAACATTAACATCGAGTTAAAACTAACAAAGTTATACGAGTTTTATCTGACCAAATATTGAACAATATTTACGCATATTTTACTCGCATATACGTATAGAACATATTGTTACGTTTTTACCTTTTAAAAACGGGGTTTATTTCCTTTAAATAAACCGGATACTTTTGATTGCAAATAAAAAGCTGTTGTAGTTTAAAATTGTAACAACTCTTTATTTATTTAAAATGTACAACAATAACAGTTCAAATATTCACTCAGTGTCTTTATACACGTTTATCAATTCGCAGAAATGCACACACACTCTATAACGTACAACCTTAAATGTACAAGACAGTTGTTGTTAACTCTAACAGCGCCTATGATCAACTCAACTCACGACTGCCACTATTTATACATGCGCCATCTATCGGGAATCTTCTACAATGCGCTTAACGGACATACTAGTACATTCGAATTCTAGAGCTTTCGATGTTAATGTTAGCAGCTTAAACATACAGTGCCGCCATACTTACAAACAATGCTAATAACCACATGCTATCAACATTGTTGATAAGTAGAAGCTTCTACTGATGTACGTGTTTATAAACATGATGAATGTTGCAGACAGTCGTTGCGGACCGTTAAATTCAAATCGCTATTGCACATTCGTAACAATATGTAGTTGTTTACGTAACTTTTGCATGCAAGTGAGTAAATAATACAAAATAATACAAGTGAGGAAATAATACAAAAATGTCGTTTTTCTTGAATATATGATGTAGAGAAATGCTAATAACCTGGTTATTTGTATTTCGATGTTCATGTTTTATACCTTGTTAAAAAGATAAGTTTCTCTAGAAGCTTAGATTTATTTCAAATGTTTGAAAAACAGTACTTAAATAGGGATTTTTTTAAGATATCGAAAAACTACCATTATTTGCCCAATTTTATAAAATTCAATCGATTTCCGGCACTTGTTCTAGTTAACCGATTGCACTTAAATTTTACAGTAGTTAGTTTTAGCTACTAATGAACAATTTTGTTTTTGTTGTTTTTCGTTTTAGTAACTGTTTTGTTTAACAAATGTCTTGCAAAAATTTTAAGCGCATAATTTTTTTTATAAATGCATAAAAATCCGCCTTAGTTATATGAGTGAAATGTTAAGTAACGTATCAGTACCTCGTTTCTGTAACTCTCGCACAGAGAAGTTTCTCGCATGAAACAGTTAAATTGAATAAAAAACAACGTGAATTGAAACACGATTTCATATCTCACATGTAAGTGTTTCTGTAATTTCATTTTGTGAGAACTATCTGTCATTTAAGTTTTTTGACGTAACTTATTGGAAATTTGTGAGTCAAAGTGTTTCTGTAAGAAAATTTTGTGAAAAGTATCTCACATGAACTGTCAAAACAACTCACATTTAAAAACGGTGCGAAAACAAATTTTTTCCAAAAATATAATATGAATACAAAAAATAAAGAAAAGGTAAGATTTTATTTTTAATTAATAGCCTGGCCCACGATGTCGAATGAATACTTAAGCGAACGAAAGTCAGTCACTCACTTTCATTTGAAAGAGTGGCCCATTATCTTACGACTTATCGTTCGTTTTGCTTTACGTTTCAAACGTAATCCAAATATAATTGTGAAACAATCGACAATATATTGAAAACCATTATTTGACACAAAATAAAATAATTAAGCAGTGGTGTAGTGGGTACAGCCCTTGACTAGCAACCGGAAGGTTGTGGGATCAACTCGTGGCTGCGACTTATTTTTTTTATATTTTTTATTATTGTTAATACATAATTCTATAAATAACTCTCCTAAGGAATATAAAAGAGTACTTTTGGGACATCTCGAACAAAAATAAGTATAATTTTTTCTCAAATTCTACTTATTTTTCTACCACAAACCAGTATGTATGTGTGAAAATATATGTAATTATGTTAAATTATGCACAAATGTATAATAATAAATAAGTACGCATCCGTTTTGTACTAGATTCTTACACAGACGACAATAAATAAAAAGTGAATGAATTTGACATTTTAGTTCGTACAAATATTAGAAAATGTAAATAGTGAGCCTCAAATTTTGTATTGACTTGCTTACGTTATCGTTCGTATTTGTTTTCTTTCGACTAGAATATTAGTGAGCCGCAAAACAGCTGTTTGTCGTTTGAAACGACAACGTTCGACATAGTGGGCCAGGCTGTAAAACTTAAATTAATGTTAATTATTTTTCTTGTTTAACCTATAGAGGTCTTTAAAACGTTGCTCCGGAATAGTAAATAGATCAGTTGTATTCCTTAATTTTTGGCGATAAATTCGCAACATTTCTACGATCATGTTGCTCTGCTTCTATTAATAAATTAGTATACATTTCTGATCACTATTAAATTATTTATTTTTTAAAAAAATTATAATTTTACTTTTTAATTTTTTTTTTTTTAATATAAATTGATTTGTTTATTTTTATTTTCTTCTTTATGTTTTTGACAGCTTGATTGGAAATTTCCAATAAAAACGTAATTAGTGCTGGCTCTTCTCACTTTAAGTTACAGAAACACTTTTTTCTCCCAAATCGAGAAACGACGGAATTTTTTGTTTCACACTTCTCGATGTGAGAACTTCTCACAAATAGTAACAGAAACGGGGTACAGTTCTCTTAAATTTTTTTATCTTCGCTTAATTCTGTTATTTTCCTATGTTTTTAAATCGGCAAATATTAATTTTTGTTTAACATAAGAGCATTTAAAAATTAAAATAATACATAATGTATTCTTCTTAACATTGTTGTTATTTTGCTTAACATACACAAAACGAGCACTGTTTAAATGAACACACAGTGGGGCAGAATCAAAATTTTTTGGAAATAAGTCCGGCATTTCTAAACGGCTGGTCCGATCGGGATGGCGTACCCAAGTAGTATTCGAGTTTAAGTTATTAAAATTTACCCTACAAATGCTCCAGGCGCGGCGCTATTGGGGTTCAAAGTAGAGTACATTTAACATGTAAAATTTTTAAACACGTTCCATTTTTTGTTTCCCATCCGATTTATATTTTTGGAAAGAGCTCGACTAGGCAATATTTTTGAAGGACGTAGTTTTCAAGTGGCATATTTTTGAATCCAATTGAGATATTGACTATAAATTTTTTTATAAGACCAAAAGTTAACTTATTTAGATAAAAAATAGCTCGGAAAAATTGGAAAAATTTGCTCCTAATATTTGCAATCCTATCAAAATCTTGATACAAATTTTAGTTTTAGAAGCTCAATAAATATGTAATACAATCTTTATTTATTAACAAAACTCAATGAAATTTTCAACGTTTTTAAAATTTTTCATTCTGAATAACAAAGAGTGAAAAAAATTGTAAAAGGAAATCCCGCAATTCCTAAAAATTGGAGCGAAAATCCCAAAAATTATATTTTTTACAATTTTACAATGGCTCAAAGTTGAAATTTTGAAAAAAAAAAATTCAAATTCCGAAGGACGTAGGGGCGACATATTCGAAAACTATGACATATTCGAAAAATATTCTCCGTAATGATATCTTACAGAAAAACATAAAATTGTAATATGTTCTTAAAGAAAGATTTTTTTAAATAAAAAAAGAGTAAAGTCACTTTTCCGACAAAAAAACATCTACTATTTTTTAATTTTTAAATTCAAAATCAGTCTTAATCGAAGTGCGAACCCTTGAAGATATACTTTAAAGCGATTGTGCGTAAAACATTTATTTCTTAAAATATTTATTCTTAACAATAACAAAGTGCTTAGATCACAAACAAAATAAAAATAAAAAATTTAAGTCAATAACATTTAAAAACACCAAAAAAAAAAGATAAAAAACAGAACAATAACAACAAGTACGTACATTCAATGTACGTTTACCAGTTGAACATTCTTGTTGACAACAACAAGGGTATACTGTGCATGCACAATCATGCCAACTAGTGAATTGCTGAATAAACAACAAAAAATAACAATGAAATTCAGTCTAGAGCTGTTAATAAAATTAATAATAATAATGTTAACCTAAGTGTCAGCAGTTCTGATGATGAGTTAAGCTGAGTAAGTGCCTGCAAAAAGTCGCAAGAGCAAAAATTCGAACCAAAGCGTTAGCAACTGGAAACAGGTCCATCTACGTCTAACCGATTTGCAGCTCTTGCTAATAACAACAATGAAAATGATAATGAAGATACATCACCTGAACAATCTCAACAACCAAAACCTCCATCGATTTTAATTCCAAACGTCGGTGATATTGCCAAAATGGTTTGCAAATTAAGCAAAGTAGTTGCAAATAATGAATTCTATTATAAGTCAAACAGTAACGGACAGGTTCGTTTAAACATTAAGACAGTTGACTCGTACCGAAAAATAGTTAAGCATCTTGACTACAACAATCGCCACAAATATTCGAGCCAAAGCGTCAGCAACTGGAAACAGGTCCATCTACGTCTAACCTATTTGCAGCTCTTGCTAATAACAACAATGAAAATGATAATGAAGATACATCACCTGAACAATCTCAACAACCAAAACCTCCACCGATTTTAATTCCAAACGTCGGTGATATTGCCAAAATGGTTCGCAAATTAAGCAAAGTAGTTGCAAATAATGAATTCTATTATAAGTCACACAGTAACGGACAGGTTCGTTTCACACAACGCCAATTGATGATATAAAGCCAATTTGCTATTATTAGGACATCAAGTTAGAAGCGTAAGAAATATAACTAGCCGTGTAACAAAGAACCCACTGCCAATGATTTTTGTTGACTTATACCCAAAATCTAACAACCACGAAATTTATAATGTTAATACATTTGGTCACGCCACTGTTGTTGTAGAAGCTCCCAAAAAGTTTAATGATGTTGTTCAATGCTACAGATGTCAACAATTTGGGCACACTAAGTCTTACTGTAAAAGTCCATATTCATGCGTAAAATGTGGCCTAGAGCATCCAACCAAAGAATGTACTAAGTCGCCAAGTAATCCACCACAATCCGTTCACTGCTTAGAAAATCACACTGCTAACTATAAGGGCTGTGTAGTTTATCAAAAGCTCGTCAATAAACGGAAAATTATAAGTCCAAGAAATGTAAATGAAAACAGCAATTTCAATTTAAACCATAACTTCTCAGGTGCTACTCAAAACACTTAACCTATGCCCATGTTGTTAGAGACACAAATGATTAAATAATGTTCTCTAAAAAATTGAGGCGATGCTTGCAAAACAAATTGAGCTAACCAATACATTGATGAATATGATGTCAATGTTAATGACAAAATTATGCAAATAAACCTAATAATTGCAGAATGGAATGCTAATGGCATTTTAAATCATATAAACGAATTAGAAATTTTCCTGAAAAATAATTTTATTGATATTTTACTAGCTTCTGAAACACGCCTTACCAATAAAGCTCATTTTCGAATAAGAGGATTTGACTTAATAACAGCCAATCAACGTAATGATAGGGCGCATGCCGGTGCGGCTATCGTCATTACGTTTATCAAACCCAAAAGGAAAATAACTTGTTAAATTTATATCCAAAAACAATTACAGTTCTTTACTGGCCAGCTGATATTTCCAAAATACCAGATCTTTTAGATTTCTTTGTTGTAACGATTCCTTGAAGAGTTGTTTCAATATAATTGGGAAAAGAGCTACCTTTAATAACGGCTTTGCTCGTCGGAAGGGTGAGTTTATAAAAAATTCCCAACAAAAATATAATGAATCAGTTAGAGGGGATTTAAAAATTAGGTAGTTAAGTATAAAACCTGTTAAAAGAGACCAATCCTAATATATAAAATTAACTAGACTGATAGAATTTTGTGTAACTAAAGATGTAAATCATTACACAATTTCTTTACCCTCCCATTGTCAGCCCTAAAGAAAATTAAGTAAGGTATACATTAACTATCTTACCCCATACTTCTTTCTTCACCTTTTGTAATTAAAAAAAATTTAATTTAAGACATTATGGTTAATACATATCAAATATTAAGTTATGTTTATTGTTCGAAATTAAATAAATTAAAATAACAAGAAGGTAATAGACAATTAAGACTAATTTCTTTTAATTGGTCACTCTTATAATAAAAATGAATATTTTTTATAAAATTAATAAGATATAATATTTAAGTATACGAATTGACCAAAATTCAATGGTTTAGTTAAAAATAATGATTGCAATTAATTTGCTGTATGTAGGGTAGTTATAAGTTTGTAAGTATATATTTTTTTTATTAACGTAACATAAATATAAGTAAAAATATTTAAGTTTCCATTATTTTATAAATTATATTGAAAACAAATGAATTTCAATAATAAAATGAAAATATATTTATGTTTCGTTTTCTTTAAATAAATTTAATGTTGCATAATATACAAATAGGTTGAAATACAAATGAAATTAATAATTTAACTTACGTACATTATTGGTCCATCGATGTCAGCAGGCGCCCGATGACAGATGATTTGCGTAATAAAATATATTCAAATTTTGATTTCAACCACTAAATAAGTGTATAGTAAGTGTCAAGTTTGAGTGCGTATGCGTATGGAAATTATATTACCTATGTAATATAATCCATACGCAATGTATAATTTATGATGGAATTTATTAAGTGAGAATTAAGTATAAAGTGACATTATCGATGTATTTAAGTATTAAGTTTTGTATAAAATATTAATTTTCACGGTTTTTAAATATTCAAATTCTTTAGGGTGACCAAACGACAATAATATTATTTAATTTTTAAGCACAAATATAATCAAAAATTTAAAATTTTAATAAAAAAAAAAATAAGAAAATTTAGAAATTTAATCAAAAAATTTAATAATTTGGAAATTAAATGTAAAATTTTAAATATTGTACTGCGAATTTAAAAAAAAAAAAAAAATGAGTTCAACAGAAAATAAATTAACTTTGAAATAGACTGTTCACAAATTTTAAACGATTGATAAATTTAAAAACAACCCTCGTTATCAATTTCAAATGTGTAAATAGTGATGATTGGATATGACACTCAAAATTTCATACACTTGGTCACTCCAATTGTAAAACACCTTAACGCAAAAGAAATATAAATCTTGATGATGAAGTAACTGGTCTTTATCCCCAGTTCTTGACCCAATCTAAATGACGATATATTGATTAGTTCTTAGGGAATGGATAATAAATATTCCTTTTTAAACGAGAAGACTTGATTTTCTCCACAATAAAGATAAGTTTTAACCTCCAATGGACAAAATCACAACTAGTTTCGATTTGTAAAACAATTTAAAATTTAACTTTATCATTGACCAATTCCAAAATCAATTTCAAATAAAGATCCTTACCAACTTAACAATGAGATTTCCCAAATTAATTAATTTTCTTGTAACCTTGTCGGTGAAAAATTATTTTGTTATAATGAAAATTTTTCAAAAGTTTTCAACAACAATTTCAAAACAAATTCACAACCTACTTAAACAAATTATTTTACAATTTTTCCTGAATATAAGTAAACTATACAAAAGTTTTTATACACCCACATAAAAATGTTAATAATATAATAAATAATTTCCAATTGAGTATACAAAATCCAAAATACAAATTTTTCAAAATAGTCGCTATCACAAAGTAGATTAAAAACCAAGCTTTCTGCAGAATTTAATCTAAACAAAGGCGACACCCTTATCAAAATTTTCGTTCTATTAAAATCAGGTCCATATGTCCTTTATATGATATACACCAATATGGCCGCCATCGACATCTTCGAGCTCGTAGTTTACGTTGCCAAGTTTCCTTTTTACTACTGATATAACTCCAACTGGTGCAAGCTTAGCATTGAAATGATTTACTAATGAACTCTGAGCAAAATTGCGGTGTATTACTTTCTGTCCAATGTTAAATTCCCTTTTTCTAGATCTCAAATTATAGAGTTTGGTATTTCTTTCATATGCATTCCTAATTCGCGTTTGTAAAATCGTGAAATTATCTTGTCGTTCGATTTGGGTATCTGAATCAGCCAGAAGTTTTAGTTTACAAAGAATTTTGTAATCTTGTCCATGTTTGATCATATTTTGTCCGAAAAGTAGTTCATATGGGGTTCGTCCTGTTGTCTGATGTACACTGTTGCGAAGCGCGCAATTAACACTAGGTAGAAAAACATCCCATTCACGTTGATCATTATGAACGTACGACCGAAGAGCTTCGTTAATGCATCTGTTGACTCTTTCGCAAGCGTTTGACTGAGGACTATGTACAGCAGTGTATAGGTGATGGATTCCGAATTTGTTCACTAAATTTTAAAATTCTTTCGATTTAAATTGACTGCCGTTATCGGTTACTATAATTTCTGGTATACCGTAACATGTAAAAATTTCGTTTCCTAAATATTCAACAATTGGTTTTGTAACAAATTTTTTTAACGGTTTAAGAAAAGTGAATTTTGTAAAATGGTCCATGATGATTAGAATTCCAATATTTCCATTCCTTGTTCGTGGAAGTGGTCCAATTAGATCCATATAAATACGCTGAAATGGCCTTTCAGTATTCATCATTTCTCTCATAGGTGGTTTCAGACTTGTACAAGGTGCTTTGGACGTTTTGTATGAAACGCAGTTCATTATGTACTCTTTTACATCGATAATCATCTTTGGCCAAGAGAAGAATTGACTGATTCGATGCAATGTTTTTGCAATACCACCATGTGATACGTTGGGTAAATAATGAGCTACCTGAATAACAGTTTTGCGTAATTCCAGTGGTACAAAGAGTTTCCATGATTCAGATTCATCTTCGTTTCCTGTTAAAAATTGTATCCTTTTGTGGATATATTTATCGATTACTTTATAATCGGGCAATTTTGATTTCAGAAATTCATTTCGCAAATTTATATAGTCAGGACTTTCAAATGCACTTGAATTTAGATCAATTGATGGTAGGACTTCCAACTCTAGTTCATCTAAATTATCTTCATTTTCATACGCTCGGGATAACGCATCAGGAACGATATTTTATTTACCTTTGCGGTGTTCAATCGTGAATTCAAAGCCTTGTAATTTGAGAGCCCATTTCGCTAAGCGGCCACTCAAATCTTTCTGTCTCATCAACCGCTTGAGACTTGCGTGATCTGTTATCACTTTGAATTCTTGGCCTTCAATATAAGCTCTGAACTTCTTTACAGCTAAAACAACCGCAAGGCATTCCAATTCTGTGATAGAGTAGTTCCTTTGTGCCTTGTTCAACTTTTGTGACATAAAGGCAATCGGTCTCTCGTTACCACCATCATCGATCTGAGCTAAAACGGCTCCTATTTCGTGCGTACTAGCATCACATTGCAGAAGGTATGGTTTATCAAAGTTCGCGTGCACTAAAACCGGCGCTGAGGTTAATTTTTGCTTAATAATTTCAAAAGATTTTTGAGCTTCATCATTCCATACAAATGTTTTCCTCTTTGAAAGCAATTCCGTTAAAGGAAACGTATGCGAGGTATAATCATCAATAAATCTTCTATACCAACCCACAGTGGTTTAGACTATACCATAAAAACTTAAAAAATTATAATATGGTGATTTTCCATAAAGAAAAATATAAAATTTGATTTAATGTAAAATTTTAACGGTTAAAGATAACATAACAAAATTGGGAACTAATTTAGATCCAAATGTCCTTAAATTAATGACATTATAATTTTTGACATTTTTTATTTTCAAATACCGAAATTCCTAAAACGGGGAAAATGTGTTCCAAAAACTGAGTTTTTTTAGAAAAGTGCCTACTGTGACGCTATTTACTGTGTGATAGTAAAACAACTTTCTAAGTATTTAAACAACATATAGGGTTATACAAATACGGAACTTTTTCGAGGATCGGTGCTTTGCCTTTTTAGAATTTTTTACTGAAACCTAAATATTTTTTTTAAAATTGTCCAAGTTTGGCTAGGTCTGGGGGATACTGTGTCCGCTTAAGTGAGCCCAATTTTACTTTACATGCTTTTGCATTAAGTTTTCTTTCCGGAACATATAAAAATTGTATATAGTCCCAAAGAAAATTTGTTTCTACAAAAGAAAAAATATAGGGACTTTTTTAGGAAAAATCGTAAAAAATTAGGCCCATTTTACATGTTCCAACTTTGGATGCGTGTTACTTTTTACACGGACGAGATAACTGTTACCAAGTTTTTTTTATTTTATTTAGAATTTTATTGCCAATATAGCTGATATTTTGAAAAAAAAATTCGACCCTCCGTAGGGCCGCCATATCTAAAAAACAAAAAAAAAATCGAGCAAAATTAAAAAAAAAAAAAAAAATGAACCTAAATATCTCTTCAACTGAAGGAGATAACATGTAAGCGTATTTTTTGTAGATCTTCTCAAGGACTATTTATATTTTAAATTTCAGCTCATTCGGATCATAAATGAATTTTTGGGGATTTTTTTAAAAATTTTGAGACCCGAGGTGACCTACTTTGAGGGGGCACAAACTGGCCCGTATTACCCCTAGGAAGCTGAACAAATATAATTCAAAAACACCTCAGCTCTAACCATGTGAAATTTTTTAATAATATCTCCAATAGTTCCCCAGATGCCGAATTATTTCCAAAAAAAAAGTTTCTAAACCACTGTGCAACCTGCCATACCAAGAAATTGACGAAGTTGGCGAATGGACTTAGGAATGGGAAAATCTGAAATAGCCTTTACTTTGTCCGGGTCTACTTTTAAACAACCTTCTCCTACGATGTAACCCAAATATTGTGCTTGTTTTATTGCAAAAGAGCTCTTCTTGACGTTGATAGTTAAATTAGCCCTCCTAAACTGAGTAGCCACCTCCTGTAAATGTTGCAAATGCTCATCAAAGTCTTTAGAAATGATTAGTAGGTCATCCAGATATACAAAAACGTTTGTCTTTAAATGATAAGGAACAACCATGTCCATCAATCTACACATTGTCTGCATTGGCAGCATTGCGCAATCCAAATGGCATTCGTGTAAATTGATATAATGGTCGATTTGGGATTGTGAATGCCGTCTTCTGCCTTGAATCTTCGCGCAATTTAATTTGCCAAAATGCATCTTTTAAATCCACTTTGGAAATAAAGTAAATTGGAGGAAGTCTGGAAATAATACCGTCGATATTTGGAATCGGATAAGCGTCCCTTGTTGTCACAGAATTTAATTTCTTACTATCCAAACAAAATCTAACTTTTCCGGGTTTCACTATCAAAACTCCAGGAGATGACCAAGGCGAAGCTGGACATTCTTCAATTACACCTACACTGAGCATCCTATCAATCTCACCACATGAAAGTTTTTCCCTCGCAGGAGATATGGGATAATACCTTTGCTTGATCGGAGTTGCACTACCCGTATCAATTTTATGTGTTTGAATTTGGAAAACAATCAATAATTTTCTGAAGTTGTTGCCTTTGAAGTGCAGTCATAGAAATTTTGTTTGTGTTCTCCTCCGAAAAAATTTCATTAATATTATTGATTTGTATACCAAATTTCTGCCAAAAATCCATACCACAAATTATTTCTTGAGATATTGTCGGAATTAATAAAAATTCTATTGACTCAGTCTGTCCGTTGTAATTTATATCAAAATCTACAGTACCTATAATGCGTTGTTGTTGACCATCGGCTGTCTTAACATTGCCAACTCCCCGTTTATAATTTCTTCTCTCAGCTATTTTGAAACATAGTTCACCACCTATAACACTAACATTTGCACCACTATCTAATAGTGCAAATCGATTTACATCTTCTAATTTTAGTAAAATATATGGTCTGATGAAGAAATAACACATTTTCCTAAAAGTTTTCTCCTCCTGTAATAATCACGAATCCTATTTGATTCGGCTTGTATTCCATGCCAGGATTATTAAATATTCTATTTCTAAGATTAATGTACTGTTCTAACCGAACGTGATAAGGTCTTTGCAAAGGGTGTATCTTTGGTAAGTCAGTTTTATTTGTTCCATCAAGTTCAATTGTCATAGCAGGTGTATTCGTATCATCAATTTGTCTATTTATGACTTGGCCATTATCAGAAAATTTGTTTATACTGGATGCCCGTCCTTCCTTGTGCGGACATCCCTCAATGCGTTTCCCCGTTTCTGTAAACAATTTCGACACTGAGGTTTGAAGATATTTTTTGTTCCGCATCCGTAGCATAATATCGATCGTGGTTCCATGCACTCTACGAAACTGTGCCCAGATTTATCACAGTTTCAACATTTGCCCTTCTGTACCACTAAACAAATTTCCAAATCATCATCAAAATTACTATCTAACTCTTCCTGAGTTCTAATACTAAGAACTTCAGAAACACGTCCCTTCTCAAAAGAAGTGTTTAGTAGAATTAGATGCTGTCATATCTTGAATGAACTTTTCATGTTTTCGAACAGCACGACGCAACTGAGCAACACGAGTTATATCCAAATGTAACAGTTCGTGTCTAACTTCGGGTCTTAAATTCCGTTGCATCATTTCACAGAGTTCATAATCTGACAATGGTGTCCGCAATCGATCGCAGAGTACAATAATCGAATCGTAAAATTCATCGAATGACTCCTTCGGTCTTTGTTTACGTCTTAAAATTTCATCCTTTATGTCAAAATCAGTGTGGCAATCTTTATATTGACGTTTCATAGCTTCACACAATTAGTCCATTCCATGATTTCACAACTGCGATGAAATCTCCAGAACCATTTCAAAGCCTTCCCTTCAAAAAGTATATGGGCGTGTTCACATAAGAGTTCAAAATTACCTCTTAAATTGCCATTCGTCAAGGTGTTTACTCGGTATATAAATTCGTCAACAGAAATATCCGAAATGTCCCCCGTAAATCGTATTTTCCAATTACGAATTATGTTCAAAGTCTCTTCCATATTATTATCGTTATGTGTGTTATTAGGTCTGTTATTATTTTGCCGATCTACCAATCTATTAGGTGCAGAAGATTCATGTTCTTCTCTGTCCCCTTGATCAGCCCTTTCAGATTGCCTATTTTGTATATTTTGTCGCAAGTTTCCTAAGGATAAATTTCGAAAGGTGTCGTTAATCATAATGCCTATTTCGTCCCTAAAATCACTTAACTAATTGGCGAACGCGATTATCAGCACTTCTTTGCTCATTTGCCTCTCTACGAGCTTGTAAACGAGTTCTTGGCCTATTTAATATACTTAACGGAGTATTCACATCCCCACCAGCACCAAAATTATCAACGTTAGCAGCTTCCTGCTCTACCTGATGTGGGATATCATCCATACTACGTACCAGCGGCATTTCACAAAATTAAGACACGGTTTTTAAAATAACTATCAAAAGAAACTAATATTTTAGGAGAAAAGCAAAGTCAAGTAGAGAAAAATAATCTGATAAATTATCTCACAAATGACACTATCGAAATTTTATTATATTAACGACAGAAAATCACATATAATCGTCCAAAGAGAAATATAAGTTAAAATTCCAATTGCAAATTATTACTACTCGGTGATGAATTGTAGTAGGGGTATCAATAAACAAAAAAAAAATTAAACTAAAAGATAAAAGTACAAAAAAAACTCATCAAGTCTAGCTAATGAAATAAATAGATTAAAGAAACTCAAGATTGTTGGAAAATATTTAACAAATGTCGAAATAAATTATAACCAAAAGCCAAAATTGAGTATTGAAAAAAAAAAAAAAAAAATATTTGGTTATCTAATATAGGAAAGTAATCAATCAAAACCAAATACATTATATCCTTACATAAGAAAACCAATATAGAAAAATTTTAAATTTCAAAGAAGTAGAGTAAGCCAAAAGAAAAGAATTGAATGGATGTGAAGGAGATTTGGATTCGCACGACAATTGGACCGATACATAACCACAGCAACAATTCAAGCTCGAACCCAAACCCTATAAACAAATGTCTAATTAGATTTATGGAATTGAAAATCGTAGCGTACAATAAAAAATTGTGTCCTAAATAACAAATTATTCAACATAAGTAAAAGAAAAAAAAAATAGTAAAAGAAAGCAAAATATATCTATATTAAAGATCACCACTCACCAAAGGTATATTTCAATATAATTGGGAAAAGAGCTACCTTTAATAACGGCTGTGCTCGTCGGAAGGGTGAGTTTATAAAAAATTCCCAACAAAAATATAATGAATCAGTTACAGGGGATTTAAAAATTAGGTAGCTAAGTATAAAACCTGTTAAAAGAGAACAATCCTAATATATAAAATTAACTAGACTGATAGAATTTTGTGTAACTAAAGATGTAAATCATTACACAATTTCTTTACCCTCCCATTGTCAGCCCTAAAGAAAATTAAGTAAGGTATACATTAACTATCTTACCCCATACTTCTTTCTTCACCTTTTGTAATTAAAAAAAATTTAATTTAAGACATTATGGTTAATACATATCAAATATTAAGTTATGTTTATTGTTCGAAATTAAATAAATTAAAATAACAAGAAGGTAATAGACAATTAAGACTAATTTCTTTTAATTGGTCACTCTTATAATAAAAATGAATATTTTTTATAAAATTAATAAGATATAATATTTAAGTATACGAATTGACCAAAATTCAATGGTTTAGTTAAAAATAATGATTGCAATTAATTTGCTGTATGTAGGGTAGTTATAAGTTTGTAAGTATATATTTTTTTTATTAACGTAAAATAAATATAAGTAAAAATATTTAAGTTTCCATTATTTTATAAATTATATTGAAAACAAATGAATTTCAATAATAAAATGAAAATATATTTATGTTTCGTTTTCTTTAAATAAATTTAATGTTGCATAATATACAAATAGGTTGAAATACAAATGAAATTAATAATTTAACTTACGTACATTATTGGTCCATCGATGTCAGCAGGCGCCCGATGACAGATGATTTGCGTAATAAAATGTATTCAAATTTTGATTTCAACCACTAAATAAGTGTATAGTAAGTGTCAAGTTTGAGTGCGTATGCGTATGGAAATTATATTACCTAAGTAATATAATCCATACGCAATGTATAATTTATGATGGAATTTATTAAGTGAGAATTAAGTATAAAGTGACATTATCGATGTATTTAAGTATTAAGTTTTGTATAAAATATTAATTTTCACGGTTTTTAAATATTCAAATTCTTTAGGGTGACCAAACGACAATAATATTATTTAATTTTTAAGCACAAATATAATCAAAAATTTAAAATTTTAATAAAAAAAAAAATAAGAAAATTTAGAAATTTAATCAAATAATTCAATAATTTGGAAATTAAATGTAAAATTTTAAATATTGTACTGCGAATTTAATAAAAAAAATATGAGTTCAGCAGAAAATAAATTAACTTTGAAATATACTGTTCACAAACTTTAAACAATTGATAAATTTAAAAACAACCCTCGTTATCAATTTCAAATGTGTAAATAGTGATGATTGGATATGACACTCAAAATTTCATACACTTGGTCACTCCAATTGTAAAATACCTTAACGCAAAAGAAATATAAATCTTGATGATGAAGTAACTGGTCTTTATCCCCAGTTCTTGACCCAATCGAAATGACGATATATTGATTAGTTCTTAGGGAATGGATAATAAATATTCCTTTTTAAACGAGAAGACTTGATTTTCTCCACAATAAAGATAAGTTTTAACCTCCAATGGTCAAAATCACAACTAGTTTCGATTTGTAAAACAATTTAAAATTTAACTTTATCATTGACCAATTCCAAAATCAATTTCAAATAAAGATCCTTACCAACTTAACAATGAGATTTCCCAAATTAAATTTTCTTGTAACCTTCTCGGTGAAAAATTATTTTGTTATAATGAAAATTTTTCAAAAGTTTTCAACAACAATTTCAAAACAAATTCACAACCTACTTAAACAAATTATTTTACAATTTTTCCTGAATATAAGTAAACTATACAAAAGTTTTTATACACCCACATAAAAATGTTAATAATATAATAAATAATTTCCAATTGAGTATACAAAATCCAAAATACAAATTATTCAAAATAGTCGCTATCACATTGTTTACAAAGGAATTCCTGCTACCTCTCTTGATATTGTATCCAGTGATGATTTAAGTTCTGACCACAGTCCAATTATTGTTAATTTTTCAACAGTTTGTAAAGAACGATACAAATCTCCACATTTAGCCGCAACAAGCACTCACCTCAACTGTTACCAACAATTCGTTGAAACAGAACTTGATTTAAATTTGTCGTTGAAAACTGGATAAGAGATTGACTTGGCTATCGAAAATTGTTCAAAACTTATACATGAAGATGCGTATGTATCAACTCCACAAGATAATAATCATACCTCTAGTTTTCAGTTATCTTTTGAAATTAGGCAACTAATCGCTATGAAAACAAGGCTACGAAAAATTTGGCAAATAAGAAGATTACCTTTGGATAAAACGGACTTCAATTGTGCAGCTAATTATTTAAAGAGAAGAGTAAATGATCTAAAGAATAAGTCCATTAGCAGATATTTGGGTAAATTACATTCAGATAATAAAAATTAGCATAATATTTGCAAAGCTACAAAATATCTGAAACATGCTCAAATGCGAAATACTCTAATAAAGGATTCAAATGGCGATTGGTGTAGATATGACGCAAGTAAAGCTGGTGCTTCTAAGTCCCACCTTGGAAACATTTTACTCCTTTTTCTTTTTGTGCACCACAAGAAGACGCAGAAGTAAATAATTTCTTAGATGTTGCATGCCAAATGAGTAAACCAATCAAGCCTTTCATAAATGGTGAAATTGAAGTTGAAGCATAACCCAAAAAAGTCTCCTGGATATGACAACATAGACGCTAAAGTTCTCAAAAATTTACCAAAAAGCTATGATTTTTCTCACGGTAGTGTTTAATGCAGCTTTGCGACTTTCATACATCCCAGTTCAATGGAAACAGGCAAACATTATAATGAATCAAAAGCCTAACAAGCCTGAAAATTCCATTGAATCATACAGACCTATCATCTTGCTACCAGTTCTATCGAAATTATTCGAAAGACTGGATTTCGAAATAAACATGGGACTCCCGAGCAATGTCACAGAATTGTAACATCAATAAGAGACTCTCTAGAAAACAAACAGTACTGCTCATCGGTATTTCTTGATATAAAACAAGCATTTGACAGAGTCTGGCATAATGGCCTTCTGTTTAAGTTAAAGCATCTGCTGCAAGCTCCATTCTCCTGCTCAAGTCATATCTCACTGATCGTAGTTTCTATGTCAACATCAACGAGGAAAATTCTGAAATTGGCGATATAAAGGGGTTTCGGGAAATCTAAATCTCGAAAATTATAAGAAAGAAACGTATATGCGGCATTTCATGTCAAGTGAATCAACTTTTGAAATCGATGTCTTCCGATTGCGATGAAATTTGCATTGCAATTCGTAATTCAGACACAATTTTTCGACAAGATCGGTAGAGAACTTTCTGAGTTAGATGGGGTCAAAATTTGACATTTTGGCCAAGCAGGTGTTTTTTCTCATCCATGTAACTTATTACCTATTCTTCTTAGCAAAATGTGTCCCTAATAGTTTAGATAGCTATTTCTTCCATATTTCGGAAAAAAATTGAAAATAAAAATTGTTTGTAATTTTTTTTCCAAAATCAAAAACTTTTTCACTTTTTTTCAAAATGGGCCTTTTTTATTTTTTTTCTCAAAAGAAAGCTTAGATATTTTCCTTGAAGAACTATTTGGTCGCTTAGTGGGATGCGAGTGGGATATCTATCAAAATAAATATTTTGTAACTCAAAACATACAATTTTTTGTATTTTTTTGCAAAATCTGAAACTTTGTCGACTTTTTTTTAAAATCGGCCCTTTTTTAATTTTTTTTTTCTCATAAGAAAGCTTAGGTCCATTTTTTTAAGAGGTTTATGATCGCTTAGTGGGATGCGAGTGGGATATCTATCAAAATAAATATTTTGTAACTCAAGACATATAATTTTTGACTTTTTTTTGCAAAATCTAATTATTTTTCCAAAATAGGCCCCTTTTTTAAATCTTTCTTTTTGCTCAAAAGAAAGTTTAGGTCCATTCCTTTATCAGGTTTTTGGTCGCTTAGTGGGATGCGAGTGGGATATCTATCAAAACAAATATTTTGTAACCCAAGTCATATTAAAAAATTTAAAATTTAAGAGCTTTTTGGTCCCTTAGTGGGATTCGAGTGGGATATATTTTATTTATTTTGTAACTGAAGACACACAATTTTTGTGTTAAAAATTTATCTTGATATATATCACGCTCGAATCCTACTAAGAGGCCAAAAAGCTCTTAAAGAAATGGATCTAAGCTTTTTGTTGAGCAAAAAAAATTTAGGAAAAAAAGTTCGATTTTGCAAAAAAAATAAATAAATTATATGACTTGGGTTACAAAATATTTATTTTGATAGATATCCCACTCGCATCCCACTAAGTGACCAAATAGGTCTTCAAGGAAAATATCTAAGCTTTCTTTTGGAAAAAAATAAAAAGGGTCCTTTTTGGAAAAAAAGTTTTTGATTTTGGAAAAAAAAATTACAAGCATTTTTTATTTTTAATTTTTTTTCCAAAAGATTGAAGAAATAGCTACTTAAACTATTTGGGACACATTTTGGTAAGAACAATAGGTAATATGTTACATGGATGAGAAAAAACACCTGCTTGGCCAAAATTTCAAATTTTGACCCCACTCAGAAAGTTTTCTACCGATCTTGTTGAAAATTGTGTCTGAATTACTATCCAATAGGATTAATCATCCGAATCGGAAGACATCGATTTCAAAAGTTGGTTCACTTGACATGAAATGTCCCATATATATATTTAAAAAAAATTATTTGAGTTTTTCTTATAATAAAAAAATGAAAAGTTATCTCCAAACTTTACCGCGTTTTGTTGTAGTACCATTTTTTTATATAAATTTCAATGGTCTATTCGAATATGCAAGGGCCATTTTTGTATTTGCAAAAAATGTAAAAAAGTTATAGCCTTATTGTACATACTGGTATAAAACAGTACTTCAGTAAAAAATTAGTGTTTATTTTAAATAGCTTTTTAAGAATACTATTGCATCTATGGTTTCTTCTGCTATTCTGAAACGAATTATGTTTCCGACATGTGCTGCTGCCAAAAAACATTTTTCCCATTGGCAAAACCGTTTCCAAATACTTATAACAAATCTGAAAGTATTTTGCTCTTGTTCCTTCAGAAATAAAATAATATATCTCTTTTGCAAGTTGCAAATCTACATTATACTTAATTTGGTTTGGCTATTCTTATTTGGGGGCTTTTACATTATTTAATAATATCTTTAAGTCTTTGAGCAATCGAAATATTTTTTTTTTTATTTTAGTAAGAATTGTGCTAAATTCCCAATTATTGATAAATTCACTGAAATTCGTTGTTGGTGGATAAGCTAGTTCCTATGCGCATTTCACTGGTTGCTTAGGCCAGATCATCAGGAAACCTTTTCCCAAAAGGCTTTAGAAAAACTAAAGATATTATACAAATAAAACTATAGAGTGAATGAGAATTACAGACACTCAAGCTTTATTTGTAAAAATATCAAAGCTTAAACAAAACACCAACAATAAACACGTGAGTTTACCTTTTCTTACATTCTCTACTACAATTGGTTGGTTTTTTTCCGACTCGAACTTTAGTTGTAAGTGGAACTACTCATCTGAGATAAAATCAATAAATCCGCTATCGTTTGAAGCGGATTTTAAATGAGTTTTGTTAGATAACTTATGATAAAATTATGAAAAATTGATTTTCCAGGGTCCCACTCAAGGAAAACCAAAAATACCGCATTAGTTTATTAACGATGTTATAGCAGGCATTGAGCTTAACAACTTTGCGATATTCGGGCATGTAGAATATCAAAATGCATGAAAAAGGCACACACAAATTACAATTTCCCCTATTTATTTATGAAAAACGGGATTTAGAAAATCCCGGGACTTAAAATTAAGAAATCCTGGGCTTCGTGATTTAAGAAATCCCGGGATTTTCCCCGTTTACTTCAGATATGCATACAAATAACGATGTAGTAATTGCGACTAACGCTGATGATACTGCTATACTTGCAGTCAACGAATCTGCATCCATCGCTTCTAACATTATTCAAACGAAACTAGTAAATAATAAATTATTATTGTATAAAACAGTATTAAAACCTATATGGACCCATGGTATTCAACTACGGGGAACCGCTTCTTACTCCAATATTGACATTATTCAAAAGTATCAGTCCAAAACTCTACGACATATAATAGGCGCTCCTTGGTACGTAAGAAACACTACAATACACAATGATCTCGAAGTTGCATATGTTAGGGATGAAATCAAAAAATATAGCACAAATTACCTGAAAAGACTTAGCGACCATCAAAACATTCTTGCGATAACGCTTTTAAAAGACGATGATGAAGTTAGACGATTAAAAAGACTGCACATTAGGTATATAACTATTGACATTTTTTGCAAATATGCAAATTGGCATAGCATAGTCGAATAGAGCATTAAAAAATATGAAAAACCACGGTATTAGTTTTTCGCGGTTGTTAAAAACGTTCACGCACCAAATATTTTTTCATTAAAAATTTTTGAAATACAATATATTTTATTTTAATAATAACTGCGGACATACTTCAGAAGATAATTTTTAAATATGGGAAGTATCTTTAACACTTGCAAAAAAATATGAAATTATTAATATAATTTTTCAGAGAAAAAATTTGTTTGGTATATCTTAGAAATTGGTGTTGGTACGTGATGTTTTTGATTCCAAATGACCTAAAAAAATGATTTTCATTGCTTATACAACATTGGCCATCACGTGATGGTATGCCAAAAATAGTTATATACCTACTGCACATATTAGATCTACCATTCAGTTCTTAAGTCGTATTATATATTTTTTTTTTATTGTATAAATAGTAAGATTCTTAAAATTATCAAATTTTTATTTGTTAAATTCAATAGAATTTAACTCTGCTGTTATTTTTTAACTGTTAATGTAGTTAGTAGATTTGCTTATTATTTTTCTTCGTGAATAGATTGCAAATAAAAGATGTATGAAAAAAAAATCTTTTGTTTTTGGATCCGTAATTGATATTGCTCTGAAATCTTTTGCATATTATTGTCAAAAAATAATTTTGCATATTATTCCAACGTGCCAAACTTTATCGAAGGCTTGAGGCTGCTTGCTCTCGACGTTTTCCGATGTGCCTGTTCGATAGTACTATGCTTCCTCCTGAAACCAAAAAGATGGTCAGGAATAATGCAATTTTCGTCAAAGGCTCTCAAGTAACAACTTTTCAAAAAGATTGGAGAATATTGACTATAGGCTACTGGGACGGTAGTATGTCACTTAAGTGACATCTTTTCCCGGTTTTGGTATCATAATCCAATACGTAGTATTAAGTTTAATATGAACTAAATAATTCTCAGTTCTGAGTTAGGCAGATTACTTATCATCGTGGTAGTAATTTTATCAATACCAGGTGATTTTCCAGCCTTAAGACCCTTGATTGTCGCATCACGGTATAGAACCGGAATTTTATTTATGATATTATCACAAATAGATGAAATTGTATCATTTGGGGTAAATACATTCTCCAAGTGATTGGCAAATGCTTCGATGTTTTGCCCATTCTGCGTTTTGAAGGCTTATTTTTACAGCTTTCCAGAGACTCTATTCTGTTTTCAAGAATGCCTATCTCCAACTAGAACTGTACGAGGATAGTCGTGAAATAACCACTTTCATTACATATAAAGGGTACAAAAGACTATTTTTCGGTGTAAATTCAGCTCCCAGCCCCATGTAGCTGTGTCTTGAATTATTTGGATGACGTCATAGTATTTGGAAGTACTGAGAGTGAACATGATAAAAATATGAAAGATATGATGGCATTATTTAAAGAGGCGAATGTTTTGCTAAACGAGAAAAAATGTATTTGGAAAACAGATAAGCTACGATTTTAGAGGCATATCTTATCTAAGGAGGGAAAAAATCGACACTATTATGAGAAGAGCATTTTGGGTTTAGACAATTTTCTAGCCTACATCAAGACCGTTTGCACGTATTGAACGAAATTTAGGATTGTCTATCAAGCTGTCAGTATAATATTGCTGATTCTTTGTCCCGGTTGTGTAGAATTGGAAATGGTTTGTCTTTCGATATGCAATCGGAAAACAGCATATTTTTTATTATTGAGGAATCTATCCCAAGAGCACTCTCAATTCTTGAAAATGTGAAAAGTAATCAGTTCGATCCAGAACTTATGGAGGCAGTAGAAAATGTGAAGAACGACTCGTGAAGTTCACATTCGACAAATAAATTCTTTCCATTTCGACTTGAACTGAAATATTCTGTTACGAGGGACCAAAATCGTTATACCTTCTTCATTAACAACAAGAGTTTTGACGATAGCACATGAAGGCCATCCGGGCGAAACTATGATGAAGCGGCGTTCAAAAGTTTGGTGGCCGTTTATTGATGGAGATGTTGAATGTTTTTGATGATTAAAATCATTCTCACTCAAGAGAACAAAACGGTTACTTTTCAAGGGGTTATCAGTAATTTTCTGCTTTTTTCAGAAGACAAACTTTTATGGGGACTAAAGTTTCGCTTATTAATTCTTATATATCTAAGCATACCTGTTTGAACTGGAGAAAGTTTTACTTATCTTATTTCCAAGCTTAGGTATGTACCATTATCTTCCATTACGGTACTTTCAGTGTTAAATACATTAAAACTCTCACTAGGTGTTGTTAGTGGATTATCATAAGCTTGTGTATTTAACATAGTTGACTCAGGGTTTACAATTGCTACTATATTAGCCGTCAATTGCAGTAAATATCAATTTTTATCAATCTGCATACTAAAAATATAGTTACTATTTTAATTTTGTATAACTCTACTAATATAAATTGCTGTTACTATTCATATATTACTTTAAAAATTGCATTGTTAGTTTGCAATTTCTAGTAGCAAATACAACCAGTTGCCAACTCGTTATTGTAGTACAACAACCAAAATATATGTTCGTGCTTTAGTAGCACACACACTTTTTTGCCGAACTAATATTGCGCGTCAGCATTTGTTTTTTTTTTTTAGTGCTTGCAATTTTCTCTGGCAGCAATTTACATTTCTTTGCTTTCTCTGCTATAGTTGAATTAATATTTCTTGTTTTTGGGCTATTTGGATGCTGCTAGTAATTTTATTGTCAAGTATGTAACACATACGTATGTACATATTTAATTATAGTAAAAATATTTATATTTTATTATTAATAATAATATTATAATATAATATTGTTGAAATTGTGCTTCCAAAAATACGGTGAATGGTGAAAATAAGAACATCCCTGAATATCTATATTTGTTTCATTCAGTACGTACTGTATATATTAAAATGTGAGAAAAAAGTTTCACCATAAATAGTGTGATTTGATTTCATTGCTTTCAATTCATAATATTTATAAATAATTTCTTAAATAGTATGATTTATTTTCATACTTTATGTTTTCAAATTAAATCTAGAATGCTTGGAAAATATTATTACAATTTCTTTTATATTTTATACCAATAACAGCAACTATTAGCATAAATTGCAGAAATGTCAATTGTGCTATAGCACAACCAAAGAAATGTGAATTGTTGCTATAGAAAATTGCCAGCACAACAAAATAAATCGAATGGCGTGCTATATTAGTTTGGCAAAAAAGTGTGTGAGCTACTAAAGCACGAACATATATTTTGGTGGATGTGCAATGGATTGTGTCTGCTACTAAAAATTGCAAACAAGTGTTGCAATTTTAATAGTAATACGAACGAACAGTATGAATATTTATAGTAGTTGATTGTGATAAAATGAGATAATTTCATATATATTGCATAGTCAAATTTAAGAAAAATTTTGCTAGACCCTGGTTATTACTACAGTATTTGTTGTTGTTGTACCAGACCACTTTTTATTTTTTTTATGCTTTGTTCTAAACAAGAATTTATAGGTGATAATGTATGTGCAATATTATTCTCATGTAATTGTATCACGGGGGAACAAGAGCACGCTCTCTCAATCGGTTTGGCGGTTAAATAATTTTTGTTAAAATCTGGACCTCTTATACTTTTATATACACTTCTATTTTCACCCCGTTCAGAAATATGTAGGCATTTCTACCGTTTAAACTGAGCCTACTCTCATTGTGAGAGTTCATATACTCACAGCAATTTAACGAAATTTGAAAAAAGAAAATAAACAAAACACTTTTAAACAAATTTCTATTTTTTTGGTAATATATTGTAATATTTATTTATTTGTTTATTTATATTAAACACTTAGAGAAATTTTTTTTCCAATTTTCACTTAAACCACTTAAATCGCGGAGCGAATAAAAAACACGTCTGCCTCTCATGAAAATACAGATGAAGACGATTATGTCTGGCTATGAATTTGCTGGTACCATTACCTAATCATGAATTTGTGTTTGTGGTTATCGATTATTTTTTGATTTATCAAGTGCTAAAATTCTTAAGGAAAATTACATCGGGCGCTATAATAGATTTTCTGTATGAGGTGTTCTCACGATTAGGTTATCCTAAATCGATTACTACGGATAATGGGCGTAAATTGTTTAGTGATGAATTCAAAGGCTATTGCACGGACAAAGGTATTTAAATAGTAACGTCCCCACCATACTGGCCGCAGGCGAAGGGGGAGGTAGAGAACATGGTTCGCTCACTCGTTAAGAGATTACGAATAGTGCATAGTAATGGAACTGCTACAAAATTAATGTCGAAGTTGTTGAACGAAAAGGAAACTCTGCAGGCGTAATATCAGCCACTTAAAAAACTTGCCTAATACGATGGAGTCCAATGATAGACTTAAAAACTCGATTCTATAGCGGAGCTCACCGATACACACATGGAGCCGGAGCCATCTAATCTAATAATGACGCTGAAGCTGAAAAACATTAGAGGGATGTGGAGATCTGGCAACACCCCTGACTGAGTTAGTTGAAAGGTAGCATTGAAAAAGAACCACAGATGTTTTTGATATAGTTAATAGAAACAGTGAATTTTAATAAATAGTATTTTGTTTAATAGAAAATATTATACATTGTATTTTATTGAAATATTGCATTATAACAGTAAGCAAATCAGAGATGTAAATCAAATAGAGGGTACGTCCAAGAACACTTCCTTGTGGTACTCCTGCTCCAATGTTATATTCACTTGCCACAAAATCGTTGTACTGAACTGTAAATAACCGGTCCGATAGATAAGATTCCAATAGTTTATGGGTACATGGTGGCAATAAAAATCGAAGGTTGAGCGACATCCAAAAATGTTGTAAATCCGGTTATACGATTGATTTGTTCGATTGTTCCGTGACGTTCCCGGAAACCAAATTGATGAACTGGGGTTATATTTTTCTCATTTAAAAATGGTATGATTTTCTTTTGAAACACTTATTATTCTATAAGAGGATGGTACGGTCAAATCTTTATCTGGCTTTGGTATCATTATTATCAGAGAAGTTTTCAAATTTATTTGAAAAACTCCTCGTTTAAAGATCGCATTAAATATTATAGACAACACAATTATTACCACACTTGGTAGGTTTTTAATCATAGTAGGTGTAACTGAATCATTTCCAGGTGATTATTTCAATATTATATTATCTTCGGTAAACTTGTTAATGTCTTCTGGGCTTATAGCTAATATGTCATCATCAGATAATGTTGACACAGGTGGCTCTTCAAGTTCAAAAACAGTTGTTGGCGTGTTTGGTTGAAAGACTGTACTTAAGTGATTGGCGCTCAGGTACTTGCCCTCTACCGGTGGATTGATATTTTTCATTGCCTACCAAAGAGAAAAATTTGTATGTTTGGTATTTGTCAAATCTTGTCTGTAATTTCTATTTCTGCGATCCTTTTCTAGTTGAAGGGCTTTTTTCAAATTTTTGCTAGCAGAAGACAGCCTCTGCTTTGCAGCAGGTGATCTATTTTGTTGCTATTCTCTTCTGAATTTTTCTTTTTCGATAAGAAGTCGTTCATTATCTGAATTGGTAATGTGAATGTTAGTTTAAGGAAATATTATACTCTTAAAATGATTTAGAGCCGATACAATTAATTACGTGAAGTATTTAACACGTTTATCTACATTTTTCTCAAACTGAATGAAAAGATCTGTGTGGATATGATTGCTTGTATATATATTTTTATATTTAAGCCAATTTGTTCTAAAGTAATATGTTTCAGTATGAAGTTATGAATTGTTATTCCTTCCATAATAGGATACAATAATTGGGGAATGATCAGATGATAAATCATATGATATTTCTGTAGATATTGAATTTCGATTAATATTTCTTGTTATGGCAAGGTCTATGACATCAGGCATTTTTTAGGATCAGTAGGCCAGTATGTTGGTTGTCCAAGGGACATAAAATCTTAAAAAAAAACAAACACAAACTGCGAAGGGTTTTGATTGTCTGCAGATACGCCCAGAGTCTCTGGCAGGAATCGAACCCGCAACCCCCAGATTGATAGTCCAGCACACTATCGTGTGGTCTATCGGGGCATCCGGGGCATTTTTATGATCAACTAATACTTTATAAATCTGTCTAGCTCTTTGATTCGTTAGCCGAGAGCCCCAGAAAGCGACATCCTATATTTAAATCTCCAGCAAAGCTTTCCAGATGAATGGGTGTTCTCTGCATATAGTCTTTTGAGCATTCATCTAGGGGATAATGTTTAAAGGATTTCTAATTAAAATACCAGTGCTTTAAGTAGTATATTTATAGGGATTCTGGCGTGTTTGGGAAGATTTTTTTCTTCCAAATGGCAATTTTGTTGAAATAGATGATTCTATTTTGCTCCATTCCTCATTAACCGCCGCCCATAGCTCTTCAAGATTTTGTGGCACTGGATTTCTCAAAATAATTTTTTTTTCAAAATATTCCACAAATTTTCGATCGGATTTAAATCCGGGGATTGTGGGGCCAATCTAAGCACTTAATATTATGATCCTTATGCCATTTCATGTTTCGGGTCATTATCTTGCATAAATACCGTATCGCCTGTTTCACAACCAAAAACTTCCAGACTAGGCAGATATGAGTCCCTTAAAATGTCTATATAATGGTCTGCTTTCATTATACCTTTTATTTGCCTAAGTATTCCTAATTTTTCACCCTGAAAACAACCCCATAATATTAGGTATCCTCCACGATATTTTAATGTGTTTTGAATATTATTTAATGTAATGCCTATTTTTGGGTCATACCAGGATCAAATGCGACCGTCGGAACATAATCTATTTATTTTTGTTTCGTCGGACCATGTTACAAGTTTCCACTGCTCTGGAGTCCAATTGACATGATCTTTTGCAAACTTTAAACGATTAGCCCTGTGTTTTGCTGATAAAAGCGGCTTCTTAATTTTGGTTTTAGCCTTCATACCGCATTGCTTGAGGCATTTACGTAGAGTTTGATGGGATACGTTTATTTGAAGGGACTCCCTAATTTCCTTATTGGCCTATACAGCGTTATCAACAGCTCCTGATACGACAAGGCGTCTCACCAATCTCTTGTGGCAATTAAATTTTTGTTTTCGCCCACCATTATTTTTTTTTTTTGTAAAAACCTCAAGTTTTTTTCGGAGATTGGATACAAATCCAATAGAAATACTATGTTTTTCGGTAATTTCGCGTACTGATTTGCCATTTAAAATTTAATTTTCCACTATTTTTCTAATTTCTGCTGAAATTATTTTAGGCATAATTTGATCTACAAAAATAGTTTATTAAACACCCATTTACCAAACAGAAATTACTTTTAATTACCTTTTAAATATTATTAAACACCGATTTACCAAACAGAAATTACTTTCAATTACCTTTTAATAAATATCCTAGTATTATAAATTAATATAATATTGTTACGAAATTATACTTAAATTTAAATATTACTGTTTTAACGGCTGGTTTAAACAGCAGTGCTTCTCAAACTTTAACAAATGTGTGGGTATTATTGAAATTGCTATAGAACATACAACATTGAATAAAAGCTTTGAGTTGTGCATTGTTTTTAAGTGTGGACACACTAAATGATTAATGCCTAACATCGAAAGCTCTAGTAAGCGAATATTCTAGTTTAAAGATCATTGTAGAAATAGAGCTTTCTAGATGGTAATACAGTGTATATAAATTGGCCGTGAGAACACCACAGTTCAGTCTGATTTGAAGCATCGTTAAGTAAAGACATCAACTTGCCAGTGTATACTTGTACGTTATAAAGTGTGTGTATTTCTGCGAATTGATATACGTGTATAAAGACATTGAGTGCCTATTTGATTCTGTTGCTGTTGTAAATTCTAAATAAATAAAGAGTTGTTACAATTTTAAACTACTAAAACTGCTTTTATTTGCAATCAAAAGTATCCGGTTTATTTAAAGGAAATAAACCCCGTTTTTAAAAAGGTAAAAACGTAACAATTGGTGTCAGAAGTGGGATTGCAAAATAATAAGCATGAAGTTTGAGGAACTAAAAGTTGAACAACTCAAGAAAGAATTGAGTAAGTTGGAGCTACCAACAGCAGGTAATAAGGCGGAACTGCAGAAGAGGCTCATCGATGAATTTAAGCGCCGTGACATTGACATTGGATCTTATGAATTTGAGTATAAAGAGGAAATGGAGGTATGTACCCGTGCAACAACGAGCAGCATGGATTTAAGCACAATGTTTGCGGCTATGATGGAAAAAATTGAAGTAAAATTCCAAGAAGCGAACGAAACTTCTAAGGTCAACAACGAGAAACTTCTTGCTGAAGTTAAAGCTGAGGTTAAAGCTGAAGTTCAAGAAACTTCTAAGGTCAATAACGAGAAACTTCTTGCTGATGTTAAAGAAGTCAAAGAAGAATTTCAAGAAATTTCTAGAGCCACAAATGAGAAACTTCAGGAAATTTCGGAAGTTATAAATAGCAGAGTGGATAACCTTGAAATGCAAGTCAACAAATTTGATAAAAAGCTGTCAGATTTAGAGAATGAGATAACCAAAGAAGTAGATAATAAACTGTACTGTTAATGTAAACTGTTAATGTGTTCAAGTTCCAATTTGATACGGTTGCTATTAGAAACATGTGGAATGATGAAGAAAAAGCTATCGAGTTAATTTTGGCCTTAAAAGGAAATGCAGCGGTAGTTCTTGAAAGTGTGCCAGCGAGCAATAGAAATTGTTATAATGACATAATGGAGGCGCTACAACGTAAGTACGGTGGCGAACATAAAAAAGAATTATACCGAATGGAATTGCGTGGCAGAGTGCAGAAGGCCAATGAGACACTACAAGATTTTGCGTTGGAAATCGAGCGTTTGCTACAGCTTACTTACCCAGGTGAAAATAACCCATTTTTGGACCATATCAAGATAGAGGCATTTGTTAATGGCATTCGCGATCCAGAAATAAAACATGCAGTTTGTGCCACACCTAAACCATCATTTGCTGAAACCGTTTTATTCGCGTTGGCACAAGAAACAGCGAAAATAATTTCTAAGCCGCAAATTTGCAAGGTGCGAAATATCGAAGTTATTGCTGAAAATGAGAGAAATATAGTCAGTGAAATAAAAGAGGCAGTGTTAGAGGCTTTAAATGAACAAAGTAAAGCCAAAATCAAATGCTATAACTGCGGAAAAACTGGCCATATTCAGCGAAACTGCAAAGCACCGAGAAAACGAACCAGATCTGTTTCGCCATCAAGAAACGAGCAACAGGCGACCCATCGTTCATTACAGGAGTCACCTTTAAACTAAAACGAGCTAGTACTACGGGGCAAGAACTAGCTCCCACAACTGAGGGCCCCACAATCTCCATATCCGTAATACAGCAGAAAAATAGCAATGAGTAGTGTTCTGTCGTCTGTCCTGTTCACACACGTTTTTTATTTTGTCCGCAATTAAGTGTCGTGATCCGTGTATTACTCAAAATATGTAGTAGTGTTCTTGTGTCCGCGTCGTGTGTCATTCCAAAATTAAAATCAAGAAAAATAATAATACATTTAAAATTAAATAATATATACTTACATATACCATAAATTAAATAAAACCAAAAATAAATAAAACTCCAAAATTAAAATCAAAATACAACAATAACAAGACATCAAAACAATTAAAAGACAAAATACCAAAATAAACCGCAAAAATACACTAACAATAACAATAGCAAAACAACATAAAAACAATAACCACAGCAAAACAACATACAAACAACAACAAACACTCTCTCAGAGAACAGTGCTAACACAACATCAATAGTGTTGGCACTACGGGCCGTTTTCTGTCGCAATGACCAGATCAGGGCTTTTATGGCCTCGTTTTGTTAGCGTCATTGTGAAACCATTTCCTCTTCCCAACTTTTCCCCTCCCTAATATATATATTTTTTTATGATATTGTTATCATTGCGTTAATTGTTGTTTGACTGCTTGGTGACGAAGGTATAACACTGGTCACTAAACAGTCTTCTTAACAACAATTAACTCATTGGTCTTCGATATTATATAAAATGGACAATTTATTTGAATTTTCCTCTTATTGTAATGACAGGCTGCTTCCGACTTGACTTTTGCAACATACGCGGGTTAAGGGCGAATTTTTTCTCTGTGTATGCTCACGTTTGTTTTCATAGGCCGGATGTTTTCGCCTTATGTGAAACGCAGGTATCTGAGAATGCTGATCCACAGGATTTTCAGATACCAGGGTATCACTTCCTATCGCTTTTTAATTTCCACCGGGGAATTGCCATGTACATTCGCAATGAAGTTGTGTACCAGTACCAGCAACCATTGGGTACGTATGATGCAGAATTTAACTGTCTATGGGTTAAGTTCAAAATCAGGGCACACTATTTGCACTTCGGGTTTCTCTATAGAAGTCCAAACGCGGGAAGGGATATTACTATATCTAGCTTCGATGCCCTTTCCGACTCCATATCGAAGATTCTTGAGAGTTGTCCTAACAGTGAAATTGTTGTTGCTGGTGATTTCAATGTTCACAACTCCTCTTGGCTTCGCCATTCGAATCATACAACCACAGAAGGTCAATATGCTGAGTTATTCGCGGCGCAAAATCACCTTGCGCAACTTGTGAATGAACCAACACATATCTCATGTGTTGATGGGCACCAACACAACACCCTCGACCTTTTTCTAACTTCACACCCTGACAAGTATGAAGTAGATGTTTTTGCACCTCTTGGAAATTCGGATCATTGCACCATTTCCGCCTCCTTTTCGCTCTCCGAACTTCGTAACGTTTCACAACCAGCTACGAAACGTTCTACTTTTATTTACGAAAAGGCTCGTTGGGCTGAGCTCAACGACTTTTTTCGGCATTTCAATTGGAACTTATGTTTCATGGACAATAATGTCAATGCCATGGCAAAGCAAAGCAAATTTTGATTAAATCTATGGAAAAGTCCTGGTTTAATCAGAAGTGCAAAACTGCAATCAGATCCAGAGAGGAAGCGTTCAGAATCTGGCGTGGTAATAAAAATGCCGAAACTGAATCGCTGCGCAAAAAGGCGAGATCTTCGTGTGCCAAAGTGCTGAGACGTGAAAAATCTCTTCACGAGCAACGCCTCCGAGCTAAAGTTCTTGCTGCTCCCCGGGGCAGCAAAAGCTTTTGGACATTCGTTAAAAGAATAAAGGATAATGCTAGTTCCTCAATTCCTACTCTTTTAAAGGATGGCCAATCATTCACTGACCCGGTTGATAAAGCTAACCTTTTGGCTGAATTATTTGCAAATAATTCAAATTTACAGGAAAGCAATCAACCACTACCCGAGCTTGAAAGAGTATCAGTAACTATGCCGAATATATTCTTTCGCGCTCGCGCAGTTAAAAGGGTTTTAGCGGATCTCAATACAAGCAAGTCTCCTGGACCGGATGGTATACCAGCACTGGTCTTGAAGCAGTGTTCTTCGACGCTAGCCCGTCCGTTAGCAAACCTTTTCAGCATATTATACCGTGCCGGTGAATTTCCTAAATGTTGGAAGGTTGCTAATGTAACGCCAATTACAAAAAAAGGGAGAGGCAAACAACCCTGAAAATTATCGCCCAATAGCAATTTGTTCTGCACTTTCCAAAGTTATGGAGAGTATGGTTAACCACCATCTTGTGAAATATCTAGAGTCGAACTTGCTTGCCTTCCTATCGGAAAAATGGTGCCGTTCCATCCACCGTTTTGGCGAAAGTAAAGTGGTGGCTCTAGATATTTCTAAGGCGTTCGATAGGGTGTGGCATGGTGCGCTCTTATCGAAACTTATTGCTTTTGTTGTCGGTAATGACTTCTCTCGATTTATATCGAGCTTTCTCAGAGATCGCACTATACGAGTTGTTGTAGATGGGATCTCATCAAATGAGTTCAAGATTAATTCAGGGGTACCGCAAGGCTCCGTTCTTTCTCCTACTCTATTCCTTATTTTTCTAAATGACCTTCTAAGTCAAACTTCCAACCCTATCTATTCTTTTGCAGATGACAGCAACATTTGCCATTCATATTCATTCAACTATAGGCCAAGCCTTTCGGAGATTGGGGCAATGAGGCAAAACATGAATGATACACTTAACCAAGATCTTGTGACAATCTCTGAATGGGGTTATGCGAACAGAGTCGATTTTAATGCACGTAAGACTCAATGTTGTATGTTAACACATAAAAGCACGACAGATCATGTTGCTTCATCTGTTTCTATGGGTGGTGTAAATATTAAGGAATCAGAAGCTCTCGATGTTCTAGGCATGAAAATTCAGTGTGATGTTCGCTGGACAAAACACACTTTTCAAGTGTCGAAAGAAGCATTCAAGTGCCTCGGTTTTCTAAGACGGTGTAAGAAATACTTCACTTCATCTGATCTCCTTACTATTTACACCACTTATATCCGACCCAAAATGGAATACAACTCTCATGTGTGGGCCGGTGCTTCAAAGTCTATTTTGGAGTTACTCGACCGCGTACAGGAGAGGGCGAAGGTGCTTATCGGTGACAGTAGGGTATCCAGCTCTATTGATTCTCTGGAGCATCGTCGCAATGTGGGTTGTGTTTCACTGTTCTATCGATACTATAATGGAATGCGTTCTGATGAAATTAGGGAACTCGTTCCCGAAACCCGTAGTTTCTTACGAAATACGCGTTCATCATCGGGGGCTCATCCATTCGTGGTCGATTGGTCAGTGGATCGCACAACACACTACAGAGAAAATTCGTTTTTTAGCCGTACCGTCCGTATGTGGAATAAGCTTCCTGTCGAAGTATTTCCTGTCCCTTACAATGTAGGAAAATTCAAATCAAATGTCCACAAACACTACTCCCTCTATCCTCCTTCCCATAACCTATTTTCCTAGTTCCAACACAATGCATTGCATGAGTAGGGGTCATCCCCTGAGTGCTGGTCCAAGTAAAAAAAAAAAATCTTACGGCTAGTGGATACCTGGACGGTCAGAAGCACATTTTTACTATAGACACAGGAGCATCTCAGTCTATCGTCAGGCCCGATTTAGTCAAGAAAGCAATTGAACCATTACGTGGGATAAGTCTGCGCACAGCACTGGGGAGTCGGCCACTGTCTATGGTAAAATAAATGTGAAATTAACCATTGCCAACGTTAAAGTCAATCATGTATTTATTGTTGCCGACATTGTCGACGAAGTAATCATTGGTGCTGATTTCATGATTAGTCACGGCATTACTTTGGATATGGGACAAAAAGTTATGATATGGCGAAATGTGGAGATTCCCCTTGACGTCGGTTATGAAAATAGGACTCAGGTAAGAAAGCTAGTTACCATCGAGCATCAGAGACTATCACCACAGTCAGAAACATTAGTATGGGCCCGTATGGAGGGAGATTGTGAGGACAACAGTTTGTGGGTGGTAGAACCAGCAGAAATAAAAAGTGATATTATAACAGCAAAAGCCCTCGGTAAACCCTGCAACAAAAGAATAGTTCCTGTAAGAGTGCTTAACCTGTCCAGCTATGAAAAAGTCGTTAAGCCAAATTCCGAAATAGGTCAATGCGCTTCAGCAGAGACAGTAATCAATTGCGAGGAAAAGCCGGAACCTGCCAATAAGTCCACCAAAGAACACGAGCTACTAGCGGAATATGTGGGGAAATGGGTAGAAGGTTTATCTCCGCCTGACAGAAATAAGGCTAAACAACTTCTGCAGAAACACACCTCCGTCTTCGCCTTAAAAAGTCAAAGCCAAGGTAGAACGGCAATTGTAAAGCATCAAATAAATACTGGCGAAGCGAGGCCAATAAAGCAGGCGCCCAGAAGTATTCCTTTAGCAAAACGAAGCGAGGTGAAGGAGCTGGTTAACGAAATGGAGCGGAATGGAGTAATCGAACCATCTTCAAGTCCTTGGAGCTCGCCTGTTGTTTTAGTTAAGAAGAAAGATGGCAGCACTAGATTTTGCGTCGATTATAGAAAGCTGAACGACGTCACAAAGAAAGACAGCTACCCGCTACCAAGGATTGACGACACCCTGGACACATTAGCTGGAACAAAATGGTTCTCCACACTGGACTTGCAAAGTGGTTACTGGCAGGTAGAGATTTCAGAGAAAGACAAGGAGAAAACTGCATTTAGTGCGAGTGATGGGTTATGGCAGTTCAACGTGATGCCCTTTGGACTCTGCAATGCTCCAGCCACATTCGAGCGTTTAATGGAACAGGTGTTGAAAGGACTTCACTGGAAGACATGCTTGGTGTACCTCTATGACATAATTGTCATGGGGAAGTCTTTCGATGAACACCTGAAGAACCTCGAAGAAGTCCTTAAACGAATATCTGCGGCTGGACTAAAACTTAGTGTAAAAAAATGTGTATTGTTCCAGAAAGAAGTTAAGTATTTAGGGCATCGCGTAACAGCAGACGGCATATCAACAGATGAAGATAAAATACGAGCCATAAAGGACTGGCCTCGTCCGAAAAATCTTCACGAATTACGCAGTTTTCTAGGCCTTTGTACGTACTACCGACGATTTGTACCGAATTTTGCCAGTGTTGCCGCAAGCTTACATGAGCTAACCCAAAAGTCGCGACCGTTCCTGTGGAGTGATTCTCAAGAACAGGCATTCCTGCAGTTAAAGGAATTGTTGTGTACAGCACCAATTTTGGCATATCCCATCCCTGAGGCGAAGTTTGTGCTAGATAGCGATGCGAGTGGATACGGAATAGGAGGTGTGCTTTCGCAGGTGATCAACGGGACGGAAAAGTCATAGGCTACTACAGCCGAATACTTTCCAAGCCTGAGAGAAATTACTGCGTAACCCGACGTGAACTCCTGGCAGTATTAGAGTGTGTGAAGCATTTCCACAAATATCTGTATGGTCAGCACTTCCAACTGAGAACCGATCATTCTGCCCTTAGGTGGTTGCTGCAATTTAAACAACCTGAAGGGCAACTGGCTCGTTGGATTGAACGGCTTCAGAGCTACGAGTTTAGCATCGAGCACCGGAAGGGTTTGAAGCACGGTAATGCGGACGCTCTCTCAAGACGGCCTTGCAACGTGGGATGCAAGCATTGCGCAAAAGCCGAGGAAAAGGAATGCGTCATCGACGTTCGACTAATGCATATAGATTCCAGTGAAGATTGGTCTGTAGCGCAGAGGAATGACCCCATACTGGGGAAAATAATATCGGCAAAAGAAGAAGGTAGAAGGCCAGCCCGCAATGAAATATCGGCCGAAAGTCCACTGATGAAATCATATTGGGCCCTATGGAATAGTCTACAGTTGTTAAATGGCTGCTTATACCGCATATGGGAAAGTGCTGACGGTAAAACGGTGACAAATCTAATTGTGGTACCATCCTCAAAAATAAACGAAGTAATGAAAGAATTCCATGACGGTTCCAGTGGTGGTCATCTTGGGGTGACAAAAACCCTAGAAAAGTTAAAACAACGTTTTTATTGGGTGGGTTGTCAGCAAGCAGTAGCCGATTGGGTAGCCAATTGTCCGCAATGCATAGCAGCGAAGGGCCCAGTAGGAAGAAGTCGTGGACAACTTCAGCAGTATAACTCAGGTGCGCCATTCGAGCGGATTGCAATGGATGTAGCAGGCCCTTTCCCTGTCAGTGATTCCGGAAACCGTTACGTTCTAGTGGTTATGGATTATTTCAGCAAATGGCCAGAGGTATATGCCATACCCAACCAGGAAGCTAAAACGGTTATAAGCGTATTTGTGAACAACTGGGTGTGCCGCTATGGTGTTCCACTGGAGTTGCACTCGGATCAGGGTCGAAATTTTGAATCTGCCGTATTCAAGGAAATGTGCGATTTATACGGAATAAGAAAAACCAGAACAACGCCATTGCATCCACAATCCGATGGCATGGTCGAAAGATTTAATCGCACTCTGGAGGAATATTTAAGGAAAGTGGTCAGTGCACACCAGAAGGACTGGGATGAACACATACCGAAATTTTTATTGGCATACAGATCAGCTGTTCACGACTCAACCTCTCGAACACCTGCAAAAATTGTCTTCGGGACAGAACTCAAGTTGCCTGGCGATTTAGAATTCGGTATTAAACCCTCATCAACAAATAATGAAAACACTTCCCAAGAGCAAGATAACCTTTACCAACTTCATGAATTCGTACGCAGACGAATAAAAATGACCAGCGACAAAATGAAAGCCAGATACGATCGAGCAGTGAATTCTAAAGGATTTAACGAAGGCCAGCTTGTACTGCTGTATAACCCGCAACGTAAGAAAGGACTGTCTCCCAAACTACAAACCCATTGGGATGGACCATACAAGGTGATAAATAAATTAAACGACGTGGTGTACAGAATACAGAAAGAAAAGAGCCCGAGATCTAAAATGAAGGTCGTACATCTAGAACGACTAGCTGACTATGGGAGAAGTGAATCTATGCCTATTCGGGACGAACAGGCTTAAGCGGGGGACAGTGTTACGAAATTATACATAAATTTAAATATTACTGTTTTAACGGCTGGTTTAAACAGCAGTGCTTCTCAAACTTTAACGAATGTGTGGGTATTATTGAAATTGATATAGAACATACAACATTGAATAAAAGCTTTGAGTTGTGCATTGTTTGTAAGTATGGACACACTAAATGATTAATGCCTAACATCGAAAGCTCTAGTAAGCGAATATTCTAGTTTAAAGATCATTGTAGAAATAGAGCTTTCTAGATGGTAATACAGTGTATATAAATTGGCCGTGAGAACACCACAGTTCAGTCTGATTTGAAGCATCGTTAAGTAAAGACATCAACTTGCCAGTGTATACTTGTACGTTATAAAGTGTGTGTATTTCTGCGAATTGATATACGTGTATAAAGACATTGAGTGCCTATTTGATTCTGTTGTTGTTGTAAATTCTAAATAAATAAAGAGTTGTTACAATTTTAAACTACTAAAACTGCTTTTATTTGCAATCAAAAGTATCCGGTTTATTTAAAGGAAATAAACCCCGTTTTTAAAAAGGTAAAAACGTAACAATATATTTTTTTATTCACTTAAAATAATATACTGCCGGCAAAAACACGCTAATATTAATGAGTTACAAAAGTGTTCACAAAAACTTAATCAAAACAAGTAAGAAAGTATGGTCGGTCAAACCCGACCTTATAATACCCTACACTAAGTAAATGAGCAAAAACATTTTTCTTTCAAAATTTCAAAAATTTATATTCGTGAGTGATTTTCGGAAGTGGGCCTTATATGGGAGCTATGAAAAATTATGGACCGATCACCATGAAATTTGGTCATGTGATTAATGTCTATATTAAAGTTATTTATGTTGCATTTTATGTGTATACCAACATTTTAAGGAGATTTATGCTCGTTAAAGTGATTATCGGAAGCAGGTCTGATATGGGAGCTATGACTAATTATGGACCGATCATAACAAAATTTGGTGAAATAAATTCGGTATATATAGAATTTATTTGGAGGAAAACCTGTGTAGATACCTATATAAATTAAACACTTATGACCGATAAAGTCCAATTTCGGGAGGTCATTTGTTTGGGGGCTAGGTGACTCAAAAAGTGATTCTAAGTCGATCGGTATACTTTAAGGTATGTGTTAGACTAATATTTTTGGGGGTTACAAACATCTGCACAAATCCATTATACCCTCCCCACTATGGTGGTGTAGGGTATAAAAACTTAAGTAACGGAACCATAGCAGTGTTGTATTTGTCAGAGCTGATAAATATAATTAATTAGGTCCCTAAGTAATAAAAAATATGCAACTTAAAAACTAATCATTCATGAGAAATTTATAAGGGGCAAAAATTCAAAAAATTAAATTTTTGTGAACAGTTGTTTTGTCATTCCGTGTGTTACACTGAGAAATATTCATCTGAGACCCAACAAAGTATATATATTATTGATCCTTATGAAATTCTAAGTGGATTGAGCAATGTCCGTCTGTCTGTCGCTGTAAAACACTCTCACGTCCAAAATACATAAGCAAAATTAATGAAATGTGTATGAAAATGTTTATAATTTTTCCAAGCAGATTGGTATTAAAAATCGGCAAAATCGAATTGGTAGAACCAGGGTTATGAATCAAAATGTAAGACAACCTCCAACAATTTTGATAATTTTCACATAATTTGTATGACTTTGGGTAAATTCATTGCAGAGATTGCATTGGTAGAACCAGGGTTATGAATCAAAATGTAAGACAACCTCCAACAATTTTGATAATTTTCACATAATTTTTATGACATTGGGTAAATTCATTGCAGAGAATACCATGAAATTTTGCACTCATTATTTATATGGTAAAAGGACAAATTCTGTTGAAAATGGAAAGAATCGGTCCATAATTTCTCGTTGCCCCATACAAATTTCTTCCCGAAATATGGTGCTATGGTATATAAATGCCCATAGAATAGTATCCATACAAAATTCAGCACAACTAAGTTTCGTGCAAACAGAAATCGCGAGACCACTTTTTTTTTGGATCAGGCACTATCCCCCATATAGCCTCCATATAAAGTTTAGTTCCGAAAATCACTTAAATACTCTTTAATATCTTATATATACCGGACTTGCATAATCCCCATGCGCATGAAAATCGCTGTAGGGAATTTAATGAAGATCGGCCCATAATTGGTTATAGCTCCCATATAAGGACCACTTCCAAAAAACGTATTAATTTTCATAAATATCTGAAAAATATCGTTATCGAATTAAAATTTTACAGAGATCGGTAGTATTAATTCACAAATGATACTACTAGATTCTGTGAATATCGGTTCATATTTGACCATAGCTCCCATATAAAGTCCATTTCCGAAAATTACTTAAATATTAATAAATCTCTTATAAAAGCTTCTATCTGGCTAAAATTTTCAATAAATATTTCCCAATAACAAACACTGAATATGGATATTAGAGTGTTTATACAAATGTAATTTCTATAATTTTCATATAGCACTCTAACTTGTTTATTGTATTATTGTGTAATGGGTTTTATGCAGTTTTACTAGGATGGTTTATTTTCTATTAATTAGTATGCATTAGGGTATACACTTTTATACATAGGGAAGATTAATTGTAAAAATACTAAATTAATGGGAGTATTTTTTATTCACCTTAAACAGTTCTATATCTGGAATACTTTTAAAATTCGTATATGGCTCAATATTTACATAACTAATGTAAATTAAGATTTTTCTTAATTTGAAATTTCAAAAATTTTTTTCTTAAAAATTTTTAATAGCTATACATTTACATCAAATTTAAAAAAAATTGACATCATAATAGCAAATATAACCACAAAAATTAAAAGTCTCCTCAGTATAAAATAAAATCTTAACAATTTTCATAATAGCAAATATAACCACGAAAAATAAAGCATTTCTTTCTTCAAATAAAAATTTAAATAACGATAACAGGTCTCAGCCTTTAATTCACAAGTCTCCACTTTTAAAACGAAAATAAAATGTTAATATATATTTATTTATTTATTTATTAAATTTAATAATAATTAAAATTACAACAAATCTTAAAGCTAAAGCACTAGCAACTAAGGCTAGCGGCTTTTGTTCATTAAATAAGGAATAATTATGTATATGCAGATGTTATTGATTAAATTTTTTTATGTAACGATAGATTTTGTAAAAAACTAAAGACTGCGTTAATGTTATTATCGGATGGAGTTATTAGCAAGTTATTAATATTAGATGAGTTACAGATTGCATAACGTAGGTTAGTAAGAGCTGGACAGTCGACTAGTATGTGAGGTATGGTTAAAGGTGAGTTGTTACAGAATGTGCAAACTGGTTGGGTAGATTTTTCCAGTAAGTATAGGTGGGTGAGACGAGTGTGAGTTAGACGAAGCCTTATGAAACATTTATTTCTTAGGCAGTTAGTTGTAATTGGAAGAATTATAGGATTTTTATTGGGGTTTATAGATTTATAAGGATGATCATAGTTCCTCCATTTGCTTTGTATGATTTTGTTTAATTTTTCAGTAGGGCATCTAGTCAAAAAATGTTTAGACTGAGGTGTGTAAAAATAGGTGGGTTCGAGGTAAACAGATTTTGCAGCTTTGTCTGCGGCCTCATTTCCTGGGATGCCAATATGGCTGGGTATCCAAAGTAATTTGACTTTATTTCTAAGTTTTAATAGACCTTGTTGAATTAAGATATTTATGTCTTTTTTATTTGTGGAATTTGAGGCAGCTTGAAATACAGAGAGACTGTCTGTACAAATTATGTGTTTATTTGTTGAATTTTCACATAATTTTAAGGCTTCAATTATTGCTACTGCTTCGGCTTCAAATACAGTGGCTTCTTGAGGTAATATGCCTTTTTTCTGTGTGTACCCTGCTTCATCTGTGATTGCAAAACCAACATGGTTTGCAGATTTTGAGCCATCAGTAAAAATGAAGTGCCAGTTTTTTGAGTTATATGTATTGTAAATTTCAGAGAAAATAGACCTAAAAACAATTGCTGGGGTATTGTTTTTATTAAACACTTGTAGATTTCTTAGAAACATTTTTGAATCTAACGTCCATGGAGGGTTAGGTTCCAAAGGTGTTGTGTATTTGTTGTTATATTTATTTGCAATTTTAAATATGCTTGATAAAGATGATGGGTATTTATGTTCTGTTTTCCTTTTTGTTAGGAGGGTTATATGTTTATGCAGTAAAGATGTTTTTGGACACCCTATTTTGTGTAGCAATCGGAACTTAAGTTTATTAGCACGAAGACGTAGGGGTTCAAAGCCTCCTTCGGCTTGGATATTAATAATTGGTGTTGTTCGGAAAGATCTCAAGCTGGTTCTGATAGCGGTGTTCATGATACTTTCGATTTTCTTGAAAGTCGTATTGGATGCCTTGTTGTAGATAACTAAACCATAATCAATTTTCGATAGTATAATTGAGTTAACTAATCTTAGAAGGCTGTTTGTGTGCATGAGGCTCTTTGATGATGCTAAGTACTTAATAACATTCAATCTATTTGATAATTCTTTCTTTAAATAGTTATAGTGGGACTTAAAGCTATATTTGGAATCTATATTAAGACCTAAAGTTTTACAATTATTAACATTTATAATAATTTTATTCTTAAATACTATATTAATTTCATTACAATTATGCTTTTTACAAATATGAAGGTGATTTGTCTTTTCCAACGATATATTGGCTCCAGAATTTACTGACGAATTATCAATTGTTTGCAAAGTTTCCTGAAATACTTCTTCAATTTCATTGTTGTCTTGTTCTTTGGCTATTACGTATAGATCATCTGCATAAATACAGTGTTGGACTCTTTTGTTACTGTTTATGATGTGGCTTAAGTCGTCAAAAGCAATAATGAATAATGTCACAGATAGAGGTGATCCCTGTAGAATCCCATTATGTAGTGGAAATATATTAGAAAAGGTGTTATTTATCCGCACACAGAATTTTCGATTCGTCAGAAAAGATTTGACAAAATTGAAAATTTTAGGGCCAGTTTCAGTCAGTTTTTTAAGTACAATGTGTATTCCGATTTTGTCAAATGCTTTAATGAAATCAATAGAAAGGATGAAGTATGTTTTCTAGTTGACCGATTCTTACAAATTATGAGATCCAAATATAAGAGAGCGTCTGTTGTACTAAGTCCAGATTGAAAACCGGTTTGGTTTTGTGATAAAAGTTTATATTTCTTAATATACCACAATAATCGTCTAGAAATCATTTTTTCTAGAAGTTTCGTGATACATGGTAAGAGGGAAATAGGTCGATAAGAATCGATGTCTTCTGTTGGTTTGTTATTTTTATGTTTCGCGATTATTGAAGCCGTCTTGAAAAATTGTGGGATTATACCTAAATCAAATATTTTGTTAAAAAGTTTCAGAATACGAGCTTTAAAGGAATCTGGTAAATTTTTAATCATTGGGTAGGATATTTTGTCTAAACCCGGGGTTTTACCCTTTGAAGTTTTTAGACTGTGTGTAAGTTCCTGGATTCTAAAAGGGGCTTCTATATCCCTGGCTTTAGTGGTACTGGATGTTACTATTAGAGACGTTAGTGTTTGTGTTTTTTCCAAATGGAAATTATTTGAGAAATTGGAATCTTCCGAGTTTTTAGACCAATATTTGGCGAATGTTTCAGATATAACTCGAGAGTCGATTAAAGTGCCATAGTCCGTTTTAATAGAAGTAATGTTTTGTGGTATGTAATGTCCGGTTAATTTTCGAATACTTTGCCAAAGAGTGCTAGAAGAAGTAGTTGGATTTAGGTTGTTAGTAAACTCTTGAAATGATTTCAGTTTGGCTAGTTTTTTGGCACGGTTAAAAATCGCATTGTTTTTCTTATACAGTAATAGATTAAATGTGGACATATTCCGACGAAATTCTTTCCATGATTGTTGTTTTTCATTTCTAAGGAGTTGTAATTCCCTGGACCACCATGGCACTGTTTTATGTCTATTGTTTGCGGAAGATAGAGGAATGCTTTCATTGGCAGATAGTTTAATTATTTTCCTTATCAAAGCTGCTTCCCTGTTAATATTGTCAGAAATGTCAATATCATGGCTAAATTGTGATATCTTGTTTTGGTAGGTATTCCAATTGGCTTTCTTGATGTTGTATTTTGGAAGTTTAGCATGGTTGTTGTGATTGTCGTGATCGGGTAATGATCACTGTTAGAAGATCGCTAATAACCTGCCATTTTCAAATTGGGACTAAAGAAATTGATGAAATTGTGAGATCAATGTGGGAAAATGTATTATGTGAACTAAAATGTGTGGGTGAACCATCATTAAGAATGGAAAGGTTGGAATCAATCAAAAAATGTTCAATTATGTTCCCTTTGCTGTTAGTATTTGGGGATCCCCATAGAGTGCTCCATTCGTTAAAATCCCCGGCTAAAATAACTGGTGTATTTAAATTTTCTACTATGTTGTTTAGATCAGGTATGGATAACCTTTCTTGTGGTGGAGAATATAATGAAAATACTGAGAATGTAATTAACGTTTTTATTTTTAAACCAACTAAATTAATGGATTGATTGGTATTTAAAATATCATGGGGAATATTTTTTCTAACGAGTATTGCAGTACCCTGTTTTGAGGTTGAATTAGTATTGAAGAAATCCAACATATTCCCCAGGGGTATGTGGAGTGAAGTTGGTTTTGCATTTCGTCTCCTGAAGACAAATAATGTCGGGGTTTTTCTCAGAAATAAGAAGTTGTAGGCTGGTGTAATTATTAGTATAACCACGAATATTCCACTGTATAATACTTATTACCATTTATAAATTAAGGGAAATTTAAAATGAGATGTTATGTTGAAATTATTGTTTTGTTTCTTATTTATATTTTTCTTTGTTGTTTTTATTGATGTTCTTTTGTTTTAAAGAGATTTAAGTCTCTGACTTAACAGTCAGAGAATTCATCTTCGGTTGCCATGAATTCTATATTTTTTGTGGTGGATTCGGAATCAGAGCTAGGTTCTGAGAGATTTATAAATTGTTGAGGAGAGTAAGAGAGGCTATTATTGATCGTGATATTATCACTTAGTGAAGATGTGTTTGTTGTTGTTTGTTTTCGATCGTTTAATGTTTATAATTTTTTATCTGTTTGGGAATTAGTGTTTATAACAATGATGCCCAAGCCCTTTACTCTTGGTGCTCATTTGTTTTTGTAAATGCTCTTAGCTATAGGCTGTGTGTTTCTATACTCAATAGAACACTCAGGCACTAGTAATGAAATACACAAACAACTTTGTCTTGTTGGTTTTTTTGTCAATCTTCACTGTATACACACAAGCGGAATATAAAACAACACTTTCGTATGCTTTGCTGGTAAACATTGACGACAGCGATCATCAATGTAGATTTTGTTTTTGTTTATCGTATGGTATTGTTTCAAAAAGTGTGTATTTTTTTCTTTATTCTTTGTATGTTTTGGTTTTTACAACAAAAAAAATTGCATAAAAATTAGTTTTTCTTTAAATGTATTGGTGTTTGCTCTTCCATAAGGAACTTTTGGGCACCTCTGGTTTATAACATTGACGTGTGTGACTTTTTCTTTAGAATTGTTTTTAAGATTTTTAATTGGGTTGGATTGTAGTGAAGAGAGTGTTTTTGTAATAATTTGACTTGATTTAAGAGAATTGGGATTCGTAGGTAATATTGTTGTTGGATTAATTTTGTTAAACTCAGAAGTGGGATTTTTATTTGGGTTGGTTTGTTGTGAATATGGTGTTTTTGTAATAATATTTCTCGATATAGAGGTATTTGAGGTTGCAGTTAATATTATTGTTGTTGGGTTGAAAGTGGTTGGATTTTTATTGGCAGTAATTGCCGAGTAGGAATTGGGTAAATTGATGATATGAGTTTGTTCTTTATGAATTGTTTTAGCTTCACGCATTGAGCATTTACGTTTAGTTTTGATTTTTAAAATTACCTTTTGTTGGATGAATTTCTTACATTTGTTAGAGTATGAAGGGTGATCTTCGGCACAATTTGCGCAGTAAGTTCGTGTACAGTCATTTGGAGAGTGGGGGGGAGATTGCAATTAACGCAGGCAGGGGGATTTCTACACCGTTTAAGAGTATGACCTAATAATTGGCAGTTTCTGCACCCCATAGGGTTTGGTATGTACTCCCGTATTTTTACCTTATACCAGGATATATAGATTGACTCTGGGAGGTGGTATAAATCAAAGGTTAGTAGGATAGTACCTGTAAATGTTTTCTTTCCCTCAATTAGTCTTTCGTATTTGTAGTCATCAACTACTCCATGAAATGATTCAAGTTGAATCCTCGCTGGAACTATCTTCAGATCACTCACCCACTATTGTTACTTTATTGAGCCCCCGAGAAATTGTATCCCCGACTGGTAATTTAGCGATGACAAGAATTAATTGGCTCAAATATAAAAAATACCTTAGTACACATTGCTCGGAAAACATACCGCTAAGAACACCAGAAAACATCGATCACTCTCTTATCAATTTCGATAAAAATCTCAAACTGGCTGCTCAACATGCTACCCAAACCCCCCGACAAATCAGATATAATAGAATTTATTCTGCAGATGTCGAACGGCTCTTAAATGAAAAAAGAAGAGTTCGAAGAGAGTGGCAATTGCACAGATCCCCCCAACTCAAATCGAAGCTTAAAGATTGTATAAAAAGACTTAAAAAGCTCTTGGAATTTCGAAAAATGGAATCATTGAATAAATATCTAGAAAGCCTGGACGCAACCCCGCAATCGGATTACTCATTATGGCGAGCCACAAAAAGTCTTAAAAGACCTGTCATATGTAAGCCCCCCTTGCGAAATTCAAGTGGCGGTTGGGCAAGAAATGATACTGAAAAAGGGAATCTGTTTGTTAATCATTTGAAGCAAGTATTTACCCCGAACACATCAAATGAAACTATTGAGTTGCCACCTGTTGTACCCCATTTTGGAGCAGCCGTACCCCTACGTTTTGAGATTCGAGAGATCGAAAAGGCTATTGTTGATTTAAACTCCAAGAAAGCACCTGGTATTGACAAAATCAGTAACAAGATGCTTATGGAGCTACCCCGGATAGCAATAAAAATAATTCTTTTTATTTTTAATGCTATATTACGCCTTGAATATTATCCTCCAGAATGGAAGGTTTCACTGGTTACCATGATACCTAAGCCGGGAAAAGATCACACAAAAGTAGAATCATATAGACCAATCAGCCTATTGTCTAATATATCAAAGCTATTTGAGAAGATACTCATGAACAAGTTGTACCCGATGTTAATTGAAAACAATTGTATACCGAATCATCAATTTGGATTTAGAAGAAAACACAGTACTATCGAACAAACCCATAGACTTGTAAATATTGTAAGAAAAGCGTTTGAGGAAAATTAATATTGTTCCGCTCTCTTTATCGACATTTCTCAAGCGTTTGATAAAGTATGGCATGATGGTTTAATATACAAACTGAGTCAAAATTTACCCGCAAACACACATAAGCTATTGAAAAGCTATTTAACTGGTCGAACATTTAAGGTTAAAGAAGGAGACTTTTTAAGTAGTCCCCAACCCATTGAAGCTGGAGTTCCCCAAGGCAGTATCCTGGGACCCTTTTTATATTTGATATATTCGTCTGATATGCCAACTAACAATCGCACGCATACATCAACATTTGCAGATGATACTGCTATTCTAAGCATTCATGAAAACCCTGAAGAAGCGTCTCGTTACTTACAAAATCACATATTTGAATTAGAAAAATGGTTAAAACAATGGAAAATTAAAGTCAACGAGCAAAAATGTACACATATAACATTTACATTACGTAGAGAATCATGCCCCCCCATTCATATCAATAACCAAACAATAATCCAACAATCGGAAGTTAAATACCTCGGAATACATCTCGATCGTCGTCTTACATGGAAAAGTCATATAGATGCAAAATTGACTCAAATGAAATTGAAATCAATTCAAATTAATTGGCTCATTGGCAGATACTCTACGCTTAGTCTAGATTGCAAACTTCTACTTTATAACATGATCATAAAACCGATATGGTGTTATGGCATACAGCTATGGGGCACGGCCTCAGCGTCAAATGTAGAAAAGATCCAAAGACGCCAAAACAAGTTTTTAAGAATGATTACAGATGCCCCCTGGTATATCAAAAACGCGAATATACACAAAGATCTAAACGTGCCCCTTGTAAAAACTGAGATCACGAAAAATGTGGAAAGATATTTAAAAAAACTTGAAATTCACCCAAACCCACTGGCCCGCAACATATTGAATAACCGTGGCCACACTCGATTAAGAAGGAGGGACACAGCTGACCTAAGACTAGAAGGAAGAATGCCTATTTAATAAAAGCAACAATCAATAAACAATTTTTCGTCCGGCACTGGCTGGACTAATTAATTATAATTATTAGATATAAGATTTGAAATACTTGTTGTTAGTTCATTAAGTAATGAAGATACAATAAATAAAAAATTAAATTGAAAAAAAAAAAAAAAAAAAAAAAAAAAACTACTCCATGGGAATTTAATTCCTCAATTATTTCCTTCACAGGAATTTTTGAAAGGTAAGGTGCATAGATAGTACCTTTGGTAAAGTTTAGGTGTTCGTCAAATCTGCATATGATTGGGCATAAACCGACTAGTTCCTTAGTAGAAATTAATTTTTTTGCAACTGAATTATCTTTAACTAATAAGAGCAAGTTTCCATCTCTTAATTAAGTTATTGATGTAATATCTTTACTAATAACGTTTAGTGCTTTATGAATAGCGAAACATGAGTATTCGGACAATGGTTTTTTCTCATTAGCTGCAGCAACAACTATGTATTTTGGGTTATTAGTTTTTTGTGTAGGAAGAGCCGGGAAATCAATTGTAGATTCTCCTCTGTTTCTTTTTTTTTCTTTTGCTTTGGGGACTTCGGTCGGCCAACAAAGCAAACCGGTTATCCCCTATAAGTGGGGGGCCAGAGGCAATGATAAACAACTAAATGTAATTTCAACAATAAACAAAACACTCTTTTTTATATCGAACGTGAAAGAAAAAACACTGTTATTTGTTTTATATTTTTTGTTTATTTAATTTTAAGAAATAAGCTGTACACTTGCGCGATAACAATTCACTGACTGGTCTCGTTGAATGCTAGACGGAGACTAAAAATGTTAATAAAAGTCTTTATTTTAATCAAATTTTTAAAAAAAGTATGAATTACTTAAAAAAATATAAAATAAATCTCTACACTATTCCAGTTTTACAAATTACATTTTAATCTCATAACAAGGTCTCAAATAAATAAATATTTTCATCTAAATTTCATCTAAAATTTAAAAAAAAACAAATACAAATTATTTACCTGCTACAAATCAATAATAAATGATATTGAAACTTACAGGCCAACCTAAATAAAAGCGGGAGGTGGATCGTTTTTTTCCGCTTAGCTGAAATGTCGTACCTAAATAAGAGTGGCAACGCTACGTCAATCAATAAAAACAAGGTTATAAAAAACAAGTAAGAGAGCTATATTCGGCTGTGCCGAATCTTATATACCCTTCACCAAATTATACTTTAAAATAAAATTAAGAAATTTTTTTTTTTCAAAATTGTTTTTTAAATTTTTTTCCAATTTTTAAAAAAAAAAATTTTAATTTAAAAATATATTTTTTTTAATTTATTAGTGAAAAAAATGTACGACAAAGAATGTTTTTTATGGAAAAAAATTCGGGTTAAAAAATATTTTTGCCGATTTTGACAAATTGTAGGTCCAACTTACTATAGCCTTATATACGTCGTTGCAATGGACTTTGAATATCTATCATTAGATATCCATATTGTCTATATTTACGACTAAGTAATCGAGATATAGATCAAAAATAGGCCAAAAATAGAGGTTGTCTCGGATTTTTGCTCATATCTCCGTTTTTTATGGACGGATTTTGCTGATTTTAAATAGGAAACTTCTCGAAAGCATGTCTGATAGAATTATTGAAGATTTGGATTCCGAAGAAAATTGATTTTAACAGACTGATAGACTCCGCTATCTATAAGGATTATAGGGTCGCAAAATTATATTGTGGAAATTACAAACGGAATGACAAACTTATATATACCATTCTCACGAAGGTGAAGGGTATAATAAATATAACAACCCGGATTATTTAAACAATAAAATACATTGCAATATTGGTGTTTCTGATTTTTGTTTTGTGATTTGTAAACTAAAATTTTATAAAAAAACTAAATATTAAAGTTTAGAAAATGAGTTTTTTGGATATTTGTTTCTCCTTTTATCTGTATGTGCTTACATTTATTGTGTTTTGCAACTAACTTTACTATTAAACGCTTTGTCAAATTTAATTTTCCAATTGCAAGGCGTTGCATTATTTCGGTATGCGTTATTTCGGTATGCTGAATACAAATTGTATGGGCATGATCATTTTTGACAACTAAAAAACGCTTTCAGTTATAATTTAGGTGTGCTTGTTAGTTTTCAGTCTCTATTTGGGAATTGAACTTTCAAACTCCTAATTGATAGATTAGCTCATTACCAAATAGTCTGGCGAGGCATCTCAACTATAAAATAATAACTTAATAAAATTCTGATTATTGAAATTATTTTTAAACCCTAAGCAACAATATTAGATGAATAACAGGGCCTCAATATACATATACTTATAAAAAGAATTACAAGTCTATACTTATTATAACCCCACTAAAACATAATTTTAACAATCAATGAAATCCCCAACAAAGTGAATAATATTATAAATTAATGAAATGAAGAATAATAAAAAATGATTAATCATTTTTAATACAAAAAATATTTATATTAGACTACCTCAAGAGAATTAATGATCGAAATAATAATAAGAATTTAAAAAGAATAAAAAATTATGTTTATTTCAATTTAAATTAACGAAAACCTAAAAACAAATTTTAAATTACACTTGTATAAAATAAAAATTATATATATTTTTTTTTTAATTTTTTTTCATATTTATTGTACAAGGTGGCGCAAAAGTAAACTTCCGATGTTTTTTGGCTGTAATTAAAAAAAAAAAAATTAAAAACTTTGATTCTTCTTGTGGATTATTTTTATCTGGTTTTTTAATTTTTTTTACATCTAGTCGAGAATATGATGTCTTGTAAAAGGCCGCCGCCACAGTTGATTGTCATTTGAGCCTTTTTTATGGCATTTTCCATCACTTTGGCCAAAACATCCGGCGATAGGTTCTCACATTCTTGACGGATATTGTCTTTAATAGCTGCAGGAGTCTGAGGCTTGTTGACATAAACCCGCGACTTCAAAAAGCCCCACAAAAAGAAGTCTGTAGCGGTCAAATCAGGCAATCTTGCTGGCCAGTGCAAATCGCCAAAACGGGAGATTAGGCGCCCGGGAAATGCATCCTTCAGCATATCGGTTGTGGCACGTGCAGTGTGTGCCGTTGCACCGTCCTGTTAGAACCACATGTTTTCCAATCCCAATTCATCAAGTTGCGGCAAAAAGAACTCGTTGATCAGTACTCTGTAGCGCTCACCATTCACAGTAACCGTTTGGCCCGCGACGCCTTCGAAGAAAAAAGGTCCGATGACTCCTCCAGCGAAAACAGCACACCATACAGTGACTTTGAGTGGGTGTAATGGCTCTTCGTGGGTTACACGCGGATTTTCAGTGCCCCAGAAGAGTAAATTTTGCTTATTTACGTACCCGCTAAGATGGAAATGGGCCTTTTGCGCCACCTTGTATCTTCATTAATTAATGAAATAACAACAAGTATTTCAAATCTTATATCTAATAATTATTTTAATTCAATTAGTCCAGCCAGTACCGGACGAAAAATTGTTTATTCGTTGTTGCTTTGATTAAATTGGCATTCTTCTTTTTAGTCTTTGGATTAGGACTGCTGTGTCCCTCCTTCTTAATCGAGTGTGGCCACGGTTATCTAATATGTTGCGGGCAACTGGGTTTGGGTGAATTTCAAGTTTTTATACCCTACACCACCATAGTGGGGAGGGTATAATGGATTTGTGCAGATGTTTGTAACGCCCAAAAATATTAGTCTAACACCCACCTTAAAGTATACCGATCGACTTAGAATCACTTTCTGAGTCGATTAAACGATGTTCGTCCGTCAGGCTGGCTATCCATGTAAACCTTATGCGCAGAGTACAGGTCGCAATCTTAAAGATATTTCGATAAAATTTACTACATACCATTTTTTCTGCCCAAGGACCATCCCTATTGAAATTGGCTGAAATCGGTCCATTATTTCACCTAGCCCCCATACAAATGTCCTCCCGAAATTGGACTTTATCGGTCATAAGTGTTTAATTTATATAGGTATCTACACAGGTTTTCCTCCAAATAAATTCTATATATACCGAATTTATGTCACCAAATTTTGTTATGATCGGTCCATAATTAGTCATAGCTCCCATATAAGACCTGCTTCCGATAATCAGTTTAACGAGCATAAATCTCCTTAAAATGTTGGTATACACATAAAATGCAACATAAATAACTTTAATATAGACATTAATCACATGACCAAATTTCATGGTGATCGGTCCATAATTTTTCATAGCTCCCATATAAGGCCCACTTCCGAAAATCACTCACGAATACAAATTTTTGAAATTTTGAAAGAAAAATGTTTTTGCTCATTTACTTAGTGTAGGGTATTATAAGTTCGGGCTTGACCGACCATACTTTCTTACTTGTTTTAAAATATTTTTCTGCATTTTTCGTGATCTCTGTTTTCACCACAAGTGGTGAAAGAGGGTATATATAAGTGTGTCATTTCGTGTGTAACACTGAGAAATATTCATCTGAGACTCAACAAAGTGTATATATTATTGATCCTTATGAAATTCTAAGTCGAATGAGCAATGTCCGTCTGTCTGTCGCTATAAAACACTGCGCTTCGCTACCCCTATCCCAATAAAAATCGGTTCAGCCGTTTAGTAATAATTGTTGAAGAACTAAAGGTACCAATTTTACCAGTTTTCCCCCTGTTTATCCCTTTCTAGTAAAAGTATTGAAAAATGTTATAGCCTATTGACGCTTCCAAGTAAGGATCTATATACGTTCCAAATTTCAATAAAATCGATTTAGTCGTTTAGGCGTGATGCTCAAACAAACAAACAAACAAATAAACTTACAAAGACATTTATATATAGATATAGATTGACGCTTTCAAGTAAGGATCTATCTAGGTTCTAAATTTCAATAAAATCGGTTAAGCCGTTTAGGCGTGATGCTCAAACAAACAAACAAATAAATAAATAAACAAACAAACTTACAAAGACATTTATATATGGGGCATTTCACGTCAAGTGAACCAACTTTTGAAATCGATGTCTTCCGATCGGGGTGAAATTTGCACCAATGTTAGTTCTATTGGATAGTGTTTCGGACACAATTTTTCAACAAGATCGGTTAAGAACTCTCTGATTTATAGGAGGTCAAAATTTGACATTTTGGCCAAACATGTGTTTTTTCTTATCCATATAACTTAATACCTATTCTTCTTAGCAAAATGTGTCCCAAATAGTTTAGATAGCTATTTATGCAATCTTTGGAAAAAAAATTTTAAAAAATAAATAAAATATTTTTGACTTTTTTTTTAAAAAATCAAAAACATTTTTAATTTTTTTTTTTCAAAATGGGCCTTTTTTTTTATTATTTTTAAGAAAGCTCAGGTCTTTTCCTAAACGACCTATATGGTCGCTTCCAAAATGGACCCTTTTTATATTTAATTTTTTTTTCTCAAAAGAAAGCTTAGGTCTTTTCCATTAAAACCTTTTTGTTCGCTTAGTGGGATGCGAGTGGGATATCTATCAAAATAAATCTTTTGTAACTCAAGACAAAGGTTTTTAAATTGATTTTTTTATATTTGTGTGTAAGTGTTTCTAAAACCTTAAAAATAAAAACCACCACAACTGACCGATAATAGCCACTGGAGGGGTGCAATGTGAGGCCGACCGCTATTAATTTTCCACCCCCAAAATTTGTCTGAGTTTTGTATCTTGCGGCTTGTTTAGTCAATCCTATAGGTAGTTTTCTGAGCAATAATTTATATTCGTGATTGATTTTTGGAAGTTATATGGGAGCTATGTCAAATTATGGACCGATCACCATGAAATTAGGTGGTGTGATTAATGTCTATATGAAAGTTATTTATGTTGCTTTTTATGTGTATACCAAAATTTTTAGGAGATTTATGCTCGTTAAAGTGATTATCGGAAGCAGGCATTATATGGAACCTATGACTAATTATGGACGGATCATAATAAAATTTGGTGACATGAATTCCGTATATATAAAACTTATTTGGAGAAAAACTTGTGTAGATACCTATATAAATTAAACATTTGTGACCGATAAAGTCCACTTTCGGGAGGAGATTTGTATGGGGGCTAGGTGAAATAATGGACCGATTTCAGCCAGTTTCAATACTCTTGGTCCTTGGGCCGAACAAATAATATGTACCAAATTTTATCGAAATATCTTTAAAATTGCGACCTGTACTCTGCGCACAATATTTACATGGAATACCAGCCAGACGGACGGGCGGACATCGTTTAATCGACTCAGAAAGTGATTCTGAGTCGATCGGTATACTTTAAGGTGGGTGCTAGACTAATATTTTTGGGCGTTACAAACATCTGCACAAATCCAATATACCCTCGCCACTATGGTGGTGTAGGGTATAATAAGTGATTTTTATTCCTGAGGTTAACATATTATGGGTATTACAGTATCGAGGCTATGAAATTTTAGTTAGGTATGTTACATACCATAGGAAAGGCTAAGGTGTCTAGTTTCTCTGCGTAAGTTTAATTTTTAAGGTTTACACACAAATATGAAAAAAATCAAAATAGTGCATATGCTAAAAATTTAAAAACCTTTGTCTTGAGTTACAAAAGATTTATTTTGATAGATATCCCACTTGCATCCCACTAAGCGAACAAAAAGGTTTTAAAGGAAAAGACCTTAACTTTCTTTTGAGAAAAAAAAATTAAATATAAAAAGGGTCCATTTTGGAAAAAAAAAGTCAAAAAAGTTTATGATTTTGCAAAAAATGTCAAAAATTTTATGTCTTGAGTTACAAAATATTTTTTTGATAGATATCCCACTCGCATCCCACTAAGCGACAAAAAACGTGTTTAAGGAAAACAGATAAGCTTTCTTCTGAGCAAAAAAAAAAAAAATTAAAAAATGGGTCCATGTTTTAAAAAAAAGTCAACAAAGTTTTTGATTTTGCAAAAAAAGTCAAAAATTTTATATCTTGAGTTACAAAATATTTTTTTTGACAGATATCCCACTCGCATCCCACTAAGCGACCATATAGGTCGTTTAGGAAAAGACCGGAGCTTTCTTAAAAAAAATAAAAATAAATATATAAAAAGGGGCCATTTTGAAAAAAAAGTCAAAAATGTTTTTGATTTTTAAAAAAAAAGTCAAAAATATTTTATTTATTTTTTTTAATTTTTTTTTTCCAAAGATTGCATAAATAGCTGAACTATTTGGGATACATTTTGCTAAGAACAATAGGTAATAAGTTATATGGATTAGAAAAAACACATGTTTGGCCAAAATGTAAAATTTTGACCTCCTATAACTCAGAGAGTTCTTGACCGATCTTGTTGAAACATTGTGTCCGAATTACTATCCAATAGAACTAACATTGGTGCAAATTTCACCCCGATCGGAAGACATCGATTTCAAAAGTTGGTTCACTTGACGTGAAATGCCCCATATATATATATATATATATATATATATAGATATAGATTAATTTTTACATCCAAAAATAAATTGTCGTTTTGTTAACAATCACAAAAAGAAAACAAAAGCAAAAAGTATTACAGGAAAACAACAACATAATTAAAACCTTAAATATAGAGTGTTTGTGTTTTTGTGTATGAGTTACTCTTACTCTCCAACAAGTGAAAGGAGGCTCAGCAGCAATGGAAAAAATGCATACATTGTTGTGAGCTCTCCATACAATAACAAAAATACATATGATCCAAAAGATCACAAAAACTATTTAAGTGTAAGAACAACAACAAACGAGAAATCTCCACTCTCTAGTGCGCCAAAACAAAACAATTGTGTAGAAGACAGCATAAGAGAAAATATAGAAAGACAAACTACAACTCAAATGGTTGCTGAAAATAGTAACGCTACTGTGATCAATGTCACAAATAGTAGTTAATATTAACTCTATAAAAACCGGTGATGTGATGACCACAAAATACTGGTGCCATACCAAAAAATAATCAAATTATAGTGAAAAACACGGTAAAAATCCTGACAGGAATGGACAGTTACATCACTATAACTAAACGCAAGTCCAGTCCTAGGATATCAAAATTGGAACCAAATCCAAAACAGGCAAAAAAAAAAAAAAATCCGGTAAGTCAAAATCGTTTTGCAATTCTTGACAATCAAGAAAGTAAAAAAACACCCGAAAAAGCCTGTAGCAGACTATAAACCACCTCCCCAATATTTGCGCGAACTCTCTACAAATGTTTTGGTGAACAAATTATCCCAACTTGTAGGTAAGGAGAATTTCCACGTGGTATCTCTGCGTAAAGGAAATATACATGAGACAAATATACAAACCTACTCGGAAAAATATTTCAGAATAGTAGTTGATAATTTTGATTCCGGGAAAAGATACTATTATACAAATCAACTGAAAAGTGCAAAAGGTTCGACAGTAGTCATCAAAGGCATAGATAGTTCCGAGCCAACTGTTGATATAAAAAAGGCGCTAGAGTCTGAAGGCTTTGAAGTGAAGTCCATTCTCAATATACTAAATAAGCACAAAATTCCTCAACCACTTTTTAGAGTTGAAATTACATTCAACTCTTTTCAATTAAAGAAAAAGGGTGACACTCATCCAATATACGGTTTAAGATACCTTCTTAATCGTAAAATAATTGTAGAAGAACCAATTAAGCGCAAAGGTCCACATCATTCCCTTAACTGTCAAGAGTTCGGTCACACCCAAACATCCCATAGAAGCAGTATCCTTACAAAATGCAGCACAACTAAATTTCGTGCAAACAGAAATCGCGAGACCAATTTTTTTTGGATCGGGCACTATTTGACCATTGTCCTCATATAAAGTTTACTTCCGAAAATCACTTAAATACACTTAAATATCTTATATTTATCGGTATCAGGTTGAAATTCGACTTGCATAATCCCCATGCACATGAAAATCGCTGTAGGGTATTTAATGAACATCGGCCCACATTAATTTTCATAAATATCTGAAAAATATCGTTATCGAATTAAAATTTTACAGAGATCGGTAGTATTAATTCACAAATGATACTACTAGATTGTGTGAATATCGGTTAATATTTGACTATATAGCTCCCATATAAGGTCCATTTCCGAAAATTACTTAAATACTAAAAAATCTCTTATAAAAGCTTCTATGAGGTTAAAATATTAAAAAAATATTTCCCAAATATATGAAAATCGATGTGTTGAATTTTATGAAGATCAGCCGATAAGGACCACTTCCGAAAAACACATTAACCTCTATAAATATTATAAATATATCGATATCGAACTAAAATTGTATACATATCAATATATTGTATCCAAAAATTATACTACTGGGTTTTGTGAATATCGGTCCATATTTAATCATATCACCCAAATGGCTCCATTTCCGATAATCACAATAATACCCATAAAACTCTTGTAAATAATGTTATGGAGAAAAATATCAAGCAAAATAGGCCTCAAATACATATATATCCCGTTAAAATATTTAAAATATACATTAGCGAATATACAAACTCATATCGGTAAAAAATGTAACAGAAATAAGCTTCAAGTAGATTTGGTAACTATGGGTTCATAATTATATATATAAGGCTCACATCCGGAAAATTCATTAGAACAGAACAAAAATATACTTTTGAAGTGTGACTAAATATATTTGTTTACCCTTTTTTATACTCTTTTACTTCACTTGTGGTGAATAAGAAAAATGTTGAGCCAATCGGTAATATTAACCAATTATTAAGTATATAAATTGTTAAATAGTACATATTATTCCTATTCTAAAATTATAGATTCTGTTGGAAGTGGTAGGAATATGTAGTTATTTCAATTATAAATTGCTGAATTAGATAACATGTTTATACATTTGAAATAAAATATCTTCTGTGTAAACTAGTTTTTCTAACAATATATAAAATACTACTATATTTTAAATAAACTTTTATTTTGTTTAAAAAAAGTGGGTTTATTAAAGAAAGTACATAATTTGTATATAGTCGAAAATGTTTATTATATCAGGATCCATCTATAATCCATAAAGTGGCTTAAAAAGCAATTCGGTTAAAGTCCTAATTCGGTTATAGTCCACAAAAATTGTGCAACTGTATTTGTAGACTATAAGCGAAAACTACTTTATTACATTAACATTCTACCAATCTTCATAATCGGAGCTAAGTCCCAATATGGATATTAGAGTGTTGATACCGATCTAATTTCTATAATTTTCATTTAATTTTGGTGGAGGGTATTTAAGATTCGGCATAGCCGAATATAGGAATCTAACTTGTTTTAATTTACATATGTGATTTTGTAAGTAACGAGACGCTTCTTGAGGGTTTTAAGTTTCATCAGCAAATGTTGATGTGTTAGTGCGATTGTTAGTTGGCATATCAGACGAATAAATAAATATAAGAAGGGTCCCAGGATACTGCCTTTAAGTACTCCAGCTTCAATGGTTTGGGTGAATTTTGACTCAGTTTGTATATTAAACCATCATGCCATACTTTATCAAACGCTTGAGAAATGTCGATAAAGAGAGCGGAACAATATTAATTTTCCTCAAACGATTTTCTTACAATATTTACAAGTCTATGGGTTTGTTCGATAGTACTGTGTTTTCTTCTAAATCCAAATTGATGATTCGGAATACAATTGTTTTCAATTAATATCAGGTACAACTTGTTCATGAGTATCTTCTCAAATAGCTTTGATATATTAGACAATAGGCTGATTGGTCTATATCATTCTACAGTATCATTTCTTGCCCAACCGGCACTTGAATTTCGCAAGGGGGGCTTACATTTGACAGGTTTTTTAAGACTTTTTGTGCCTCGCCATAATGAGTAATAAGATTGCGGGGATGCGTCCCGGCTTTCTAGATATTTATTCAATGATTCCATTTTTAAAAATTCCAAGAGCTTTTTAAGTCTGTTTATATCTTTAAGCTTCGATTTGAGTTGGGGGGATCTGTGTAATTGCCGCTCTCTTCTAACACTTTTTATTTCATTTAAGAGCGGTTCGAGATCTGCAGAATAAATTCACTTATATCAGATTTGAGATTTTTATCGAAATTGATAAGAAAGTGATCGATGTTTTCTTGTGTTCATAGCGGTATGTTTTCCGAGCAATGTATACGGGGTATTTTTTATATTTGAGCCAACAGTTCATGGCTTGTTTAGGATGGCTTGTGATAACATTGATTGCATTTTAAACATTTCCTGCATCATATTACACATAGAGTTTGTAAAATTGTTAACCGATTTCACTGGAGTCTCTATTGTAGCTTCCAGTCGAAATTTAAATTAGAAGTGAGATGTTGGTCTGCAAATTCCACATTGATATTAGGGTTAATTTCATTTGCTAGTGGTGGGTTTTGAGCAAAAGTTTGATTCGTTCTTAGAACACTAGCATATGAACCTTTATTATTCATGGTTTGCGAGATTTGGGGGTAATGGGTATCAACTAGGTTCTTTTATGGCACAGGATAAATACTAAGTTTCTGTGTTAATGTTCTTTTAACTATGGAATATACTGGGCATCCTCTGTAACTTGCTGTGAGATTTCCGCCACAATTGCTGCATTTTTTTTTTACTTTTGAGTCGGTTTTGGATTTATCGCATTGGGTAGAACCGTGTAATTCTCCACACACCACGCAAACGGGGAGTAGTTTGCAATATGCCCTAGTATGACCATATTTTCGACAATTTATACACTGGAAAGGTCCCGATGTCTTATGTGGCTCTTCTGTCGTAATTTTACGATACAATAAATACTTTAAATTGTAAATTGGGTGTGTATAATTATACCCTACACCACCATAGTGGGGAGGGTATATTGGATTTGTGCAGATGTTTGTAACGCCCAAAAATATTAGTCTAACACCCACATTAAAGTATACCGATCGACTTAGACTTTCTGAGTCGATTAAACGATGTCCGTCCGTCCGTCTGGCTGGTTGTCCATGTAAACCTTGTGCGCAGAGTACAGGTCGCAATCTTGAAGATATTTCGATAAAATTTGGTACATATAATTTTTTCTGCCCAAGGAAACTGAAATCGGTTCATTATTTCACCTAGCCCCCATACAAATTACCTCCCGAAATTGTACTTTATCGGTCATAAATGTTTAATTTATATATGTATCTACACAATTATTTCTCAAAATCACTGTCGTATTGCTGGTAATGAGTTTGTTGATTCAGTAGCTAAATACGCTTTAAAGTCTCCGCTTATCACTAGAGAAAACTTTAACGTCAAAGATGTGTCTAAATACATAACAACGCACTACAAAACTAAAAATACAATATATCTTAAAACATCTCAATGGTATAAAAACGTAAACCCTAATAATCTCGGGATATCATCCAGTATTTGCATAAACCCAAACTTCAGCAGACAAGACCAAATAAAAGTCATAAGATTAAGACTTGGTCATACAAAAATTACCCACGGTCCTATTCTAAACCTCCAAGTTACACAACCCTACAATTGTCTCATACCACATCCTACTGATCCAACACATCTGCTAATTGATTGCCCACTTCATCAAGCTCAGAGGTCGCAATATTTCAATAACATGCACCCCATCGAACTACTTGGTGATCCAACGGAAGATAATATCTCTTCAATAATAAAATTTTTAAAATCTACACGATTATACAATCATATCTAATTTATAAAACATTTGTACATATATATATATATAATATTACATAAATTATATAAATAATATATTTATTATAAATTACTTAAAAAAAAAAAATTATCTATTTATACTTGTAATTAAAGCTCAATGCCTTTGATGCTATTGCTGTTATTATTCAATTAGCTTATAATTTTAATTGTAAGTTAATTCTCAATAAATAAATAAATATTTCTCAAAATAAGTTGTATATATACGGAATTCATGTCACAAAATTTTATTATGATCGGTCCATAATTAGTCGTAGTTCCCATATAAGGCCTGCTTCCGATAATCACTTTAACGAGCATTAATGTCTTAAAAATGTTGGTATACACATAAAATGCAACATAAATAACTCTCATATAGACATTAATTACACCACTTAATTTCATGGTGATCGGTCCATAATTGGTCACAGCTCCCATATAAGGCCCACTTCCGAAAATCGCTCACGAATATAAATTATTGAAATTTTGAAAGAAAAATGTTTTTGCTCATTTCTTAGTGTAGGGTATTATATGGTCGGGCTTGACCGACCATACTTTCTTACTTGTTTTTCTTGAGTTTAACATCACCTGGTTCTAGTTCAACTCTACACAGTGGTTGGGGAATTTTCTCGCGATTTCTAATGTTGACTACATTTTTTATTTTAGACTTGCCTTTATATCTTCAGGATCTACACAAGAGTCAATACCTTTAATAACAATTTGAAGGCCTTTGCTACTCTTCAACTGGTATGTGTAAAACTTTTTTTATTGTTTTCAAATTCGGTAACGACTTTACGGAAATAATTTTCACGATTTACCTGTATCTTAGTATCGCTTATGTTACCTCGCTTAAAAGGTACAACGTAATTAGAGCATTCGAATTTTGCTCTCCTAAATAAATATTAGGACGACTAGGGTAATGTTGGGGGGTCAGCTGTTTGATCTTGCAAAATAGAAAATCTGTTTTCGTTAGTTTTTCTATCTTTGGGTACTTTTGCTGTTGATGCAACTTTTGAGGATTTTGGGCTGCGTCCTCGTTTCAGTACGGTAATGTACCTATCAATTAAAACTTGGATTTGTTGTTTATGTGCACTTTTTATGGGCTGAAAGTTTTTAGGTATTGCTCCCATTCTTTGGTAAATTGGCTTCGTACTTAGTGCGTATGTTTTCACTTTAGGGGGTGAATTACTAGGCATACTTTCAGGTGTTGCCAAAAGTTTGCTATTGGTTACCATACTTTTATCAACAGCTGTCAATGATAAATTTTCTTTTGTTGTACAAATACTATTCGTAAACAAAGCTGGGGACAATGAACGAGCGCGATCAATCGGTTTGGCGGTTAAATACAAGCTGTCACAAAAGCTTCTATTTGTGATTTCTCTTCAATTCTCTGCCACATTCATAAACACATATGCATTTCTGCCGTTTCCCAGCAGTGCTAGGAGTTAATCCCGAACTAGTGATTTTACACATCATTAAGGGTGGGAATTAGTTACTTCAATAGCTACGTGACTAGTTATTTTAATACGTGTATGTCCGAAGCAGGGGGTCAATTGATCATTTTTGATTACAATGAAACTGTCTAATAGCTGTCCAAAGTAGTCAACGCATTAGATTCACATACTGGCTAAATAGCGTCAATTACCATAATAGCTACCTAACTGGTAAATTGAAGAGCTACATAACTAGTTATTTTAACATGTGCGGGTACTAATTGACCTCAAATAATCAGCTAAAAAGACATATTGTTACGAATGTACAATGACGATTTGAGTTTAACGGTCTGTAACGACTGCATGCAGCATTCATTATATTTGAGGGCACGTCCATCAGTAGCATGCGGTTGTTGGCATTGTTTGTAAGTATGGCAACACTAAATGTTTGGGCTGCTGGCAATGACATCGAAGGCTCTGGAATTCGAATGTACTAGTATGTCCGTTAAGAGCATTGTAGAAGATTCCCGATAGATGGCGCGTGTATAAATAGTGGCACAGGTGGCGGTCGTGAGTTGAGTTGATCATTGTCGCTGTTGACATCATCTGTCGTGTACATGTGAGTTTGTACATTGTAAGGTTTGTGTGCATTTCTGCGAATTAATAAACGTGTAAAAAGACACTGAGTGACTTTTTGAACTGTTGTTGTTGTACATTTTAAATAAATAAGGAGTTGTTACAATTTTGAACTACTGAAACTGCTTTTTGTTTGCAGTCAGGGGTGTCCTCCGACAACTCTCCAATGGATTGCTTTCTAAAGTGCTGTACTAAGTGAGTACATTCCAGATTACTTAGAGAAACTTAAGTGACAATTGTCTTCACGTTAGATTACTTGGGATGTATAAAGCAACCAATTGTTTTCTCTCTGCACTACAAAGAGCACATACGTGTCAAATGTCCAAAAAATATTAATTGAAGTCAGACAAGTGATAAGATATTTGTGACAATTACTGTCTTTAAGGGATACATTGACTACTTGCTTAACTGCTGGGTTATGCTAAGCCTGCGCTCACTATGATTAGCACTTGATAAACTCATAAAGAGTATTCTCTGTTTATTTTTATGTACTTGTGCTCTTTACTGGTGGAAAAAACAAAACAAACACCAGAACGAAAAAAAAAGAATTTTAATTGGCACTTTCAATATTATATTTTATGATTTGTGTTTAATAAAACAAAAACAACGTTGTGTTTTAAATATAATTTCGAGTCCATTCGCGTTAAATACATCGAGCATTTCATGTCAAGTGAACCAACTTTTGAAATCGGGACTCGTATTCCACTAAGAGACTAAAAAGCTCTTAAAGGAATAGTCTAACACGCATACCTAATTAACAGCGGAAGGCATTTTTTACTTGTCAAAAATTCTCATGCCCATACAATTTGTATGCAGCATACCGAAAGAACGCAACGGCAACGCTTTGCAATTGGAAAATCCGATTTTGACAGCGCGTTTAATAGTGAAGTTGGTTGCAAAACACAATAAATGTAAACACATACATACAAAAGGAGAAACAAATATGCAAGAAACTCATTTTTTAAACTTTAATATTTAGTTTTTTTGATAAATTATAGTTTACAAATCACGAAACAAAAATCAGAAACACAAATACTGCAATGTACTTTATTGTTTAAATAATCCGAGTTGTTATATTTATTTTTTTGATAACTTTTTTTTTATTGTTTGGCGTAGCGTTGCCGCTTTTATTTAGGTATGACATTTCAGCGTTAAGGCTAAGCGGAAAAAAACGTTCCGCCTTACGCTTTTATTTAGGTAGGCCAGTAAGCTTTCTTTTGAGCAAAAAAAGTTTTAAAATAAGGGCCCATTTAGAAAAAAAGCACGATTTTGCAAAAAAAAAAAAACTCAAAAATTTTATGACTTGGGTCACAAAATATTTATTTTGATAGATTCCCACTCGCATCCCACTAAGCGACCAAAAACCTCTTAAAGCAATGGACCTAAGCTTTCATTTGAAAAAAAATCTAGATAAAACACTCTCACGTCCAAAATACATAAGCCAAATTAATAATTGTATACCAAAATGTTATAATTTTTCTAATCCGCAAAATCGAATTGGTAGAACCAGGGTTATGGATCAAAATGTAAAACAACCTCCAACAATTTTGATAATTTTCATATGATTTTTGCGACTTTGGGTAAATTTATTGCAGAGAATACCATGAAATGTATCATTCATTATTTATATGATTAAAGGACAAATTCTGTTGAAAATGGAAAGAATCGGTCTATAATTTCACTAGCCTCCATTCAAATTTCTTCCCGAATTATGGTGCTATGGTATATAAATGCGGATAGAATTGCAGTATCCATACAAAATGCAGCACAACTAAGTTTCCTGCAAACAGAAATCGTGAGACCAATTTTTTTTGGATCGATATTTCCGAAAATCATTTAAATATCTCATACATATCGGTATCAGGTTGAAATTCGACTTGCATAATCCCCATGCACAAGAAAATCGCTGTAGGGAATTTAATGAAAATCGGCCCATAATTGGTTATAGCTCCCATATAAGGACCACTTCCGAAAAACATATTAATTTTCGTAAATATCTGCAAAATATCGTTATCGAATTAAAATTTTACAGAGATCGGTAGTATTAATTCACAAATGATACTACTAGATTTTGTGAATATCGGTTCATGTTTGACCATAGGTCCCATATAAAGTCCATTTCCGAAAATTACTTAAATACTAATAAATCTCTTATAAAAGCTTCTATCTGGTTAAAATTTCAAATAAATATTTCCCATATATACGAAAACCGATGTGTTAAATTTTATGAAGATCACCCGATAATTGGTCATAGCTCTCATATAAGGACCACTTCCGAAAAACACATTTTCCTCTATAAATATTTTAAATATATCGATATCGAACAACAAATTGTTTACAGATCAATATATTGTATCCAAAAATTATACTACTGGGTTTTGTGAATATCGGTCCATATATGACCATAGCACCTATATTAGCTCCATTTACGATAATCACAATAATACCCATAGGTTAGGTTATAAAGGCAGCCAGTGTTAACCAACTCACTTGGGTCCATAAATTGGTCCCTTTATGATACCCTAAAGATCATGATCAGGTCCTCAAGATGTCCGTCACATGTCGGAAATGGGTTCTGTGCTGAACCAACCTGACGCACAAATGAACGAATCTATCTTCCTGACATCCGCAGTGGATAGATCCGCTAAGTCATGCAAAAGAGGACTGCCTATTGTAGCAGACCGAGCATTAGATAGATCTGGATAAAGACAGAGGAGATGTTCAACCGTTTCCTCCTCGTCTTCATCATGGCAACTTCTGTAGAAGTCATTATATGGAGTATTAAGTCTCCTGGCATGCACACCAATCAAGCAGTGCCCAGTAAGCACTGATATCAAAGCTCGCAGCCTAGCTTGTGATAGCCCCATTAGGGACATTGACCTGTGTTGGTAAAAACGGGCCGTGTGAGCCTTGATACCGAGCCAATTTGTTAGATTAGTCCATCTGAGCTGAGCGGACTCAAATAAGTTACGCTGTATGAGTGATTTACTGTAGGATAGCGGTAAACCGACCATGGGGTCTATCTTATCAACTTGTAGTCATGAACTGGCCACTTTTGGCCAGTTCATACGCAATAACATTGTCAGGTACACCAGAGTGACCCGGTACCCAGAATAACTCCAGGTTAGAATATCTCGACATCTCGTTAAGAGATTCATGTACCAATCTGGATGTCGAGAAGACAACAGATAGGATATTCACACTAAATAGCCTATAGTACATCATTCAGTGTACCGCCCTTTTGATCGCTGAAATTTCAGCTTGCATTACACTACATTGATCCTGTACTAGTGCTCCATACATTAGTATGGGCTTAATACCATATCAAAAAGCCATTTCGCATTACTACGGCTTATTCCCCAGGTTTTCACAATGGCCCTTCTACAGGAATAAATAGCGATAGCCACTTTGGACGCTCTTGCATGGATATTCTAGCTCCAGGGTAGCTTAGAGTCTAGAATAATTCCTAGACACTTAGCACTCTCCGAGAGCTTAAGTTCCACTCTGTTAAGGCGTGGTATTGGGAACGAGGGGATTTTGTACCTTCTTGAAAAAAGCACAAGCTCCGTTTTCCCTGAATTCACACCAAGTCTACTAGCAGTGCTCCACTGGCTTAGTGTACTAAGTGAAGTTTGTAGGCATAGTGATAATGTTTCAAGATGTTTCCCAGAGACGGCTACAGCAACATCATCAGCATATGCAACAGTTTTGCACATCGTGGAGTCTAGTTTCAAATGATGATCCTATTAGTCAGAAGTCTATCTATGAAGCAGATAATAGACTGATCTATATCCAGGCCACCAGGGGCCGAAAGGCCCCTTCAATATCCACGAAGGCCACCAATGCAAATTCCTTGTGCTCGAGTGATTTCTCAACAAAACCCACAAGCGAATGTAGAGCCGTCTCAACAGATCTGCCCTTCATATAGGCATGCTGAGACAAAGAAAGTCGGTCAATCGATGAACGCAGATGCAGATCAATTAACCTTTCCAAAAAAAAGGACGATAAACTAATAGGCCTAAAGTCTTTTGGTCTAGTATGATAAGCCTTCCCTCCCTTGGGAATGAAGGCTTCAGTACATCTGGTCCAGGACTCAGGAATATAAGACCAAGCTAAGCAGGCCTAATATATGTGAGCCAACCAGGGTATGGCCAAATCATCATTCCTTTGCAAATCAGCCGGAATGATGCCATCAGGACCCTTATGGGATCAGGAGATTTATATGGGTCAAAGCTACGCAGGGCCCATTTCAGTCTGTCCTCATTTATGAGAATTGAGACTTCGAGAGGCTCAGCAGAGTATACCACAGTGCTACCCTCGGATAGGGGGACACTGCCAGGAAAGTGAGTATCCATCAAAACCTCTAGGGTTTCTTTCCCGCTAGTAGTCCAGCTGTCGCTCGATGTCTGAATGTAGCTCGGGACGGCGTAAGAAGAAGACAAGATTCTGCCCAAGCGGCTCGTCGCAGAGGATCCTCCCACGCCGCTACAGAAGGACCTCCATGATTTGTGCTTTGCGTTCATTACCAGATTCTTGAATTTATTCACAGAGGACTTGTAGACAGACCCAGTCTTTTTGCCTCGTTGAAAAGTCTGCGACACTCTCTACGAGTGTTCGCAATATCGGAAGTCCATCAAGGTGGTTTGCAGATGCAATAACATAGTCTATGTACACTGATAAGATCTGAGTGCCTAGAACTAACTAGCGTTAAATCAAGAACTTCCCTTCTGTTAGTAACTACAAAGGTTGGTTCTGTATCAGTTTTGACTATGTCTATATTATTGCAAAGAATGCATTCGAAAATTGACTCACCCTTCGCGTTTGTATCCAAGCTGCCCCTTACAACGTGATGTGCATTGGCATCAGTTCCAATAATGACCGTCAGATTCTCTACTCTTGCCCTTACAACAATGTCGCGGACCTTTATATTTGGTGGTAGTTCGCTGTGGTCATATGCCATGTAGCATGAGATCACTAGTATAGTTCCTACTCCGGTTTCCCAGGCCGCTACCACAGTATCTTCATCGCTGTAATCAGGAAGAATGAAGATATTGAGATCCAAGAGTGCGTCCTTGCCAACTACTTCGTCCAATGGCCCAAAAAATTCACACGCCAGTTCAGAGTTGGAGTGAGTGTCTTCTTGAGCAATAGAACTCGTAGTCTAATCGCAAGACATGGACGTTTCGTCACGGGCTCCTGACTCTGCGCTTGCGTCTCCTCCTTGGAACGTTGCCGTTTAGGCGCGTCCTTAGACGCAAGAGGTGGATTTTTAAGGTAAGCTAGGATGGTCCTTGCCTAGCTGACCTCGACTGGTTTTTTACCTATCCGGTCGGTGAATTTCTCGGCGGCACGCCGTTTTAGAAAGGTTACGTGTCTGGAGAGATTTTTGTCGCCCTGTTGGGCAGGAGGCATAACTTGGGAACCCGAAGTCTTGATCGCAGTTCCTTTACTGGCAGGGAGAGGTGTAGCTTGGGTACCCGAAATCTTGTTCACAGTTCCCTTGCTCACAATCGGCACTGGGTTAGCTGTATCCTCAGTTTTCAAGCTAGCAGCTCCCGAAACAGGGGTTTCTACCGATCCTCTGTCGGTACGGACCAAGGCAGCCTTCGAGGTACTTGGTTTGAAGTTCAGAGGCACCTCGCTGCATTTAGTCTTGCCTCCTTTCTTAGGGGAGGCATTATGTGCGCATTCGGATGCTTTAGGTTTCCCGAAGTCTCCTCCTGCAGATTGTTGAACGCGGGAATAGGGTTTCCGGTGATTATAAGGCCCCCCACCGGATATATGGGGCTCTGTTTGTTGGCTTTCATATTTGCGGACAAACCGACGTAGAAATTGCATTTTATACCTAAACTGCCAGGTTATAATACTGCCGTCCCACTGGGATCAAACAGACCACCAATCCGCCCAATGTGGGAACAGACGCTGGTGGATTTCAGACTCAGTAAGGAACAGATGACCCAAAGGATCCAAAAAACGGACATGTTCTGTCAAGAAGGCCCAATCTCAATGAAAGGGATAACCTGATAGATACATCAGGTAGCCGCCCCATAGGGGATATACAGACGCTACCTGGGAAAGGGAAGGGTTGTTCTTAGTTCGTGCTCACCATGAGCCCCTCTGGTATGGGTATCCCTGCCAGCACGGCCTGCATGGTTCCTTGCACTTAAGCCTCTGCATCGCGTCAGGATGAATACCCATCGCAGAGGATGTTATGGAGAAAAATATCAAGCAAAATAGGCCTCAAGTACATATAAATCACGTTAAAATATTTAAAAATTACATTACCGCATATATACACTCATATCCGTAAAAAATGTAACAGAAATAAGTTTCAAGTAGATTTGGTAAATATGGCTTCATAATTATATATATAAGGCTCACATCCGGGAATTTCATTAGAACAGAACAAAAATATACTTTTGAAGTGTGACTAAATATATTTGTTTACCCGTTTTATACCCTCCACCACCACAAGTGGTGAAAGGGGGTATATATGAGTTTGTCATTCCGTGTGTAACATTGAGAAATATTCATCTGAGACCCGACAAAGTATATATATTATTGATGCTTATGATATTGTAAGTCGATTGAGTAATGTCCTTTTGTTTGTCTGTCCGTCTGTCTGTCTCTGTAAAACAATCTCACGTCCAAAATACATCAGCATAATTAATGAAATGTATACCAAAATGTTTATAATTTTTTTTAAGCAGTTTGTATTAAAAATCGGCAAAATCAAATTGGTAGAACTAGAGGGTATATATAAGTTTGTCATTCCATGTGTAACATTGAGAAATACTCATCTGAGACCCAACAAAGAACATATATTATTGATCCTTATGAAAATCTATGTCGATTGAGCAATGTCCGTCTGTCTGTCGCTGTAAAACACTCTCACGTCCAAAATACGTAAACAAAATTAATGAAATGTTTTTATATGATAAAAGGACAAATTCTGTTGAAAATGGAAGGAATCGGTCCATAATTTCTCGCAGCCCCCATAAAAATTTCTTCCCGAAATATGGTGCTATGGTATATAAACGCCCATAGAATAGTATCCAAACAGAATTCACCACAACTATTTTTCGTGCAAACTAAATTCGCGAGACCAATTTTTTTTTTGGATCGGGCACTATTTGGCCATAGCCCCCATATAAAGTTTACTTCCGAAAAGCAATTAAAGATACTTAAATATTGTATATATATCGGTATCAGGTTGAAATTCGACTTGCATAATCCCCGTGCACATGAAAATCGCTGTAGGCAATTTAATGAAGATAGGTCCATAATTGGTTATAGCTCCCATATAAGGACCACTTCCAAAAAACATTAATTTTCATAAATATCTGAAAAATATCGTTATCGAATGAAAATTTTACAGAGATCTGTGGTACTAGTTCACAAATGATGCTACTAGATTGTCGGAAGGTCCATTTCCGAAAATTACATAAATACTAATAAATTTCTTATATAATCTGGTTAAAATTTAAAATAAATATTTCCCATATATACGAAAATCGATGTGTTGAATTTTATGAAGATCAGCCGATAATTGGTTATAGCTCCCATATAAGGACTACTTCCGAAAAACACATTATCTTCTATAAATATTTTAAATATATCGATATCGATACAGATCAATATATTGTATCCAAAAATTATACTACTGGGTTTTGTGAATATCGGTCCATATGTGACCATGGCACCCATATTAGCTCCATTTCTGATAATCACAATAATTCCCATAAAACTCTTGTAAATATGTTAGGGAGAACAAGTAACAGAGCTAAATTCGGCTGTGTCGAATCTTATATACCCTTCACCTAAGTATACATATTTACGTACATTGCCTTTACCCATGCAAAACTCTTCATATAGCAACAACAACAATAAAAAATCACAATATTATATCAGAAGCAATTGCAAAACATCCGGTAAACATATTTGCACGTTGAGTGCTCACTGATAACTAACCAAATAAACACAATTATTTTGCACAATTGTATTTTGAAAAAATAACAACAAAAAAATTAAAATAAATGAAACGCACTCAAATACAAATTATGCATGCGTGTGTTTGATTTATAATTCTTATTCATTTCATCTCATTCCACGTTTTAGAACAGTGGTGCGCAAAAGTAAATTATCTCACCAACAAATTCAATTCTTTACTTTGTTCAGTTCACCTACAAACAAACAAATACAAAAACTGAAAAAATAATGAAAAATACATACACCCGTGCTCATGCGCTTTCGTATTTGTATCGTTGAGTGGACAACGACTAGTAAATTGTAAGAGCATAAGAATACGTGTGATTTGATTTTGCACAATTGTGCTATGGGCTCCGCACCATACAAACAATAACCAACACACATCCAAACATATGCTTTGTTGATTTTTTGTTTTTTGTCTCGGATTTTTGCTCATATCTCCGTTATTTATGGACGGATTTTTAACAGCAAACTTCTCGAAAGCATGTCTGACAGAATTATTGAAGATTTGGATCCCCAAGATAACTGGGGTTTTCAGAATATTGATTTCAACAGACAGACAGATGGACATGGCTTAATCGACTCCGCTATCTATAAGGATCCAGAATATATAATAAGAAAATATAATAATATATAATATAATAGAAGGGTATAAAAATATTAAGCAAAGTAGGCCTCAAGTAGATTTGGTAACTATGGGTTCATAATTATATATATAAGGCTCACATCCGGAAAATTCATTAGAACAGAACAAACATATACTTTTGAAGTTTGACTAAAATATTTGTTTACCCTTTTTTATACTCTTTTACTTCACTTGTGGTGGGTGAATAAAGAAAACGTTGAGCCAATCGGTAATGTTAACCAATTATTAAGTATATAAATTGTTAAATAGTACATTTTATTTCTATTATAAAATTATAGATTCTGTTGGAAGTGGTAGGAATATGTAGTTATTTCAATTATAAATTGCTGAATTAGATAACATGTTTATACATTTGAAATAAAATATCTTCTGCTACTATACTACTATATTTTAAATAAACTTTTATTTTGTTTAAAAAAAGTGGGTTTATTGAAGAAAGTACATAATTTGTATATAGTACAAAATGTGTATTAAATCAGGATAGTGGAAAACATTAATCTGTATTCTCATGAGAAGCAGACGTGTTTTTTATTCGCACCGCGATTTAAGTGGTTTAAGTGAAAATTTATATACAAAAGAAAAAAATTAAGCGATTGGACGCAAAAATAAAAATTTCTCTAAGTGTTTAATATTAATAAACAAATAAATAAATATTACAATATATAACCAAAAAAAATAGAAATTTGTTTAAAAGTGTTTTGTTTATTTTCTTTTTTCAAATTTCGTTAAATTGCTGTGAGTATATGAACTCTCACAATGAGAGTAGGCTCAGTTTAAACGGTAGAAATCCCTACATATTTCTGGACGGGGAGGGTGAAAATAGAAGTGTAAATAAAAATATAAATTATCCAGACTTTAACAAAAATTATTTAACCGCCAAACCTATTGAGAGAGCGCGCTCTTGTTCCCCCGTGATACAATTACATGAGAATAATATTGTACACACATTATCACCTAAAAATTCTTGTTTAGAATAAAGCATAAAAGAAAATAAAAAGTGTTCTGGTACAGATATATAAGAATTAATAATCGAAATTTGAGTCCCCAGAAAAGTTTACTTTCTGAAAAAAAAAAAACAAAAAATTACTAATAACCCCTTGAAAAGTAACCGTTTTGCTCTTTTGAGTGAGGATGATTTTAATCATCAAAAATATGATGATAAATCTATCCGAAAACCGTTAAAACCTCCACCAATATTCCTTCGTGAAACTAGCTCCAATAGCTTAGTAAAATTGAACTCGTTGGTAAAAATAATTTTCATATTGTTCCAATAGGAAAAGGAGGTGTGCAGGAGACAAAAATAGTTGTATACACTAGAGCCTGATGATGGGAAATTAAAGAGAAATGAAACTCACCCTATATACTCTCTAAGATATTTGTTGAATCGTAGAGTAAATATAGAGGAACCTCTTAAGCGTAATCATCCAGTTCAGTGTAGTAATTGTCAGGAATTTGGACATACACGAAATTATTGTACCCTACGCACGTATGTGGTGCATGCGGAGACCTGCACTCTTCGTCACATTGTGATATAGTTAAAAATCTCAGTAGAAAATGTGGTAACTGCGGTGGAGATCATTTCGTTAATTACCGCGGATGCCCGATCTACAAGGAGAACAAATCGGAAATTTCCCATTTTATATTAAATAAAAGCATCGATGTGATGTTAATTTCGGAGACACATCTTACAAATAGATGTAACTTTAATATATCAGGTTACTCATTCTATTACACAAACCATCCGGATGGTAAGGCACATGGCGGTACCGGTATCATAATTAGAAACCGATTGAGGCACTATGCCCTAGATGCGTTTTCAAAGTGTTATATGCAAGCAACATCTATTCGCCTTGAATACCCAGCTGGAGAATTAACTCTGAGCTCTGCCCACCACGTTTTTCGATGACCAAGGAAACATTTGAAAAATTCTTTATAACACTAGCATATCGGTTTCTGGCATGTGGAGGCTACAATGTCAAACATACATATTAGGGTTCACGATTGGTGAATCCCAGAGGTAGACAGCTGTATAAAGCTCTAGTTGATCGCAAAATTTGCTTAGATTTCGTGTCTCCTGGAAACCCAACTTCTTGGCCAACTCATCCTAAAAAAATTCCTGATCTAATAGACTTCGCCATATGTAGAAATATTAGTCGAAATACAGTATCCACCGAAATATCCTATGATCTATCTTCTGACCATTCTCCTGTAATTATTACTTATTGCGAGAGACCCAACAACCCAGGGTGCCAAATCCCATCAAAAACTAATACGCCTATTTCAAATTCGGATATTGAAAGACTTCTTCTCGAAAAGAGAAGAATCAGAAGAGAATGGCAACATGATAGATCACCTGCTGCAAAGCAGAGGCTGTCCACAGCAGTACGAAAACTGAAAAGAGCCCTTCATTTAGAGGATCGCATAAACGAAAATTATATTAAAAGTTTGACGAGCACAAAATAAACAAATTTCTCTCTTTGGAAGACAACGAGGAACATTAAGCCACCGGTAGAGGCACAAAGCGCTTTAAGAAAAGCTGACGGAACCTGGGCACTAAGTGCTATAGAGAAAGCAATAGTATTTGCTGAACATTTAAGTGAAGTATTTCAACCTAATTCTACGGCAAATGAGTTCGAGCTCGAAGAATTGCCGGTTTCAACAATTGCTAATGCAGCTCAATTCGATATTGGTCCTGAGGATTTTAATAGAGTAATTAAAAATAAATTGAACTTGAAAAAATCACAGGGATATGATTTAATAACTCCATCATTGATTAAGAACCTATCAAATGTGGCAATAATTGTGCTTTCTATATTGTTTAATGCGATCTTGAAACTTGGAATTTATCCAGAAAATTGGAAAATTTCTCAAATAATAATGATACCGAAACCGGGTAAAGATTTAACACTGCCATCTTCTAATAGACCTATTAGTCTACTCCTTTGTTTGTCGAAGCTATTCGAGAAAATATTCCAGGAAAATATCATACCACCAATACACCAATTTGGTTTCCGTGAACATCATGGCACCATTGAACAAGTCAATCGTTTAACTGGAGAGATTAGAAAATCTTTTGAATTAAAGAAATATTGTTCTGCCGTCTTTTAAGATGTTGCCCAAGCTTTTGGCAAAGTATGGCATAAAGGTCTAGTACATAAAATCAAATGTTTACTACCACTATGTACTCATAAATTGCTGGAGTCTTTTCTATCGAATAGACTTTTCAGAGTTAAGTTCAATGATTATGTGACGACAGAATACAAGATTAGAGCTGGCGTTCCACAGGGAAGTGTACTAGGACCTACGTTTTATTTGATGTACACCTCTGACTTGCCTAAGTGCGATAAATTAACAATTTCTACATTTGCGGAAGATATCACCAGTATTAGTTCACACGAAAACCCACTCATAGCATCTAGTCAACTTCAAAATTATCTCTTACGTGTGGAGACATGGTTGAAAAACTGGCGAACAAAGGTGAATGCGCTGAAAAGTAAACATGTTACGTTCGCTCTAAGGAGAGGAAATTGCCCAACTGTCATACTCAACAACTACCTTGGTATTCATCTTGATAGACGGCTTACTTGGGGCCGTCACATATAAACCAAGAGACTTCACATGAAGCTAAAAGCCTCTGTCTTTCATTGGTTAATCAGTGATCAATCAAAATTAAGCCTTGAATATAAAGTCATCCTGTATAAGACCGTTTTTAAACCAATTTGGACATATGGAATCCAATTATGGGGAATGGCTAGCAACACCAGTATTGATCTTCTATAGAGGGCCCAATCTAAAATTTTTAGGACCATGACGGGAGCACCATGGTATATAAGAAATGAAAACATCCACAGGGACTTAGAATTGACATTGGTAAAGGAAGAGTTCAAGAAAGTCCGTGAGAAATATATTGTTAAGCTGCAAAACCATCCCAATACGCTTGCAAGACAACTTGTGCAGATCCAAACCCGATCCAGGCTCCGTAGAGCTGATCTACCACCCCGCTAAGATGAGTCCCAGTTAACCATTTAGGCTCTCTTGTTGGAGAGTAACTAGTTTTAATTTTAGTTATAAGATTTAAATACTTATTGTTAGGCCTATAAAAGGCAGATTCAATAAATTAATAAAATGTTTAAAAATTATATATATATCAGGATCCATCTATAATCCATAAAGTGCCTTAAAAGGCAATTCGGTTATCGTCCTAATTCGCTTATTGTGCAACTGTATTTGTAGACTATAAGCGAAAACTACTTTATTACATTAACATTCTACCAATCTTCATAATCGGATTATGAAGATTGGTAGAATTATACCCTCCACCACCACAAGTGGTGAAAGAGGGTATGTATAAGTTTGTCATTCCGTGTGTAACATTGAGAAATATTTATCTGAGACCCAACAAAGTATATATATTATTGATCCTTATGAAATTCTAAGTTGATTGAGCAATGTCCGTCTGTCTGCCTGTCTGTATGTCTCTCTCTGTCAAATGTTTATAATTTTTTTAAGGAATTTGGTATTGAAAATCGGCAAAATCGAATTAGTAGTACCAGAGGGTATATATAAGTTTGTCATTCCGTGTGTAACATTGAGAAATATTCATCTGAAACCCAACAATGTGTAGATTTCCCCTACTTACCACCGCTTAATATTTAAATTTACCAAATCATATTAATGATAACACTTTTCATTTATACATTATACAATTTCATTTCTTTATTAAAAACAATTTTTAATTTTAATAGTTATTGAAAAATTTACTCTTAACTTAATTACTATTAATATCAGGTAAGTTACTATAACAAAAATTATGATATACATCTAATTTCCAGCAGATTTTTCTTTTTTTTACAGGTATGTATGTATTAAATATTCATCTCTTTTTATACCCTTCACCTTCGTGAGAAGGGTATATATAAATCCGTCCATAAATAACGGAGATATGAGCAAAAATCCGAGACAACCTCTTAAAATTTCATTAAAAAAAGACAATTTATTGCATGCTTTGACAAAAAATCAACAAAGCGTATGTGTGGATGTGTGTTGGTAATTGGTTTGCGTATTTTGTTTTTATTTTTATACCCTTTACCATGAGAGGCAAGGGTATATATAAAGAGAGAGTTGTTTATAATGAGTTTTCATATGAGCAACTATATCATACATAAACACCACACACACCCAACAACAACATTCTACAATTAATTGTGCAAAATCAAATCACACGTACAGTGCACTTGCGGTAACGTGAACTAATTAAAACCAAGGGAGTTAATGTTAGTGAAATAGTCAACGTTAGCGATTGTCGAATTTCATGGACTAAATATAAAATTTTATAATATAAACCTGTGTTTTACACTCTTAAACGTGAAATTATTTTATTATTATTTTCATTATTAAAATACAAAACAAAAATTATGGATTAAAATGCATTACAAAATAAAATTACATAGCAAATAAGATTACTCATACGTTGCCATACAAAAAATATTAATTTAAACGATACAAACACATTTTTAATATAAGGGGAGTCTCAAAACTTTAAAAATCGAATTTAATGTATGTATTTGTGTTGTCTACATGCTTAGAAAACAAATGCAGTGAACTTTAAAAATCTAATTTAATATATGTATTTGTGTTGTCTACATGCTTAGAAAACAAATGCAGTGAACAAAATTGTTCACGTTAAAGAGCTTTCTGAGTTTATTCACGTTAGACGATGTTCACGTTACCGCGAGTGCACTGTATTCTTATGCTCTTACAATTTAGTAGTCGTTGTCCACTTCACGAGACAACTACAAAATCGCATGAGCACGGGTGTATGACTTTTTCTTTATTTTTTCAGTTTTTGTATTTGTTTGTTTGTAGGTGCACTGAACAAAATAAAGAATTGAATGTGTTGGTGAGATAATTTGCTTTTGCGCACCTCTGTTCTACAATGTGAAATGAATAAGAATTAAAAATCAAACACACGCATGCATAATTTCGTTTATTTTAATTTTTGTTGTTGTTATTTTTTCAACATACAATTGAGCAAAATAATTGTTGTGTTTATTTGATTAGTTATCAGTGAGCACTCAACGTGTGAATATGAATATCGGATGTTTTGCAATTGCAACTGATATAATATTATGATTTTTTCTTGTTGTTGTTGCTATATGAAGAGTTTTGCATGGGTAAAGGCAATGTACGTAAATATGTATACTTAGGTGAAGGGTATATAAGATTCGGCATAGTCGAATTTATCTCTGTTACTTGTTTTTTTTTTTTTGTTTTTTTTTTCAGGTTTTATAATATTTTTTTTTAGATCTAACCTTTTTTTATTTATACTTTAAGTGCCCAATTCGTGGCTTAAATTAACTAAATGACCCTATCAAAATGACCTCAATTTTATAGTGTCCCTACTTTCCTCGCAATTATTCAAGGAATTACCTAATTGGTAATTCGAAAAAAAGTTAAATCTAACTTTAACTAAAATTTAGGAAACTAAATTCATACAGTATATATACAGTGAGGGACAAAATTGTTCACGAAACTATACAAAAATGTATATATATTGAAAATTCTTAAAATTTCAACTCGGAAACTGCCTTAAACTATAAGATGGCAACATACATTTTATTATTACACTATAGCAGCTTCTTTTGAAAAGTACCGTTACTTTTTACTTTGATATTAGTTTAACTTTAAAGCCACGTGTGTGAACAATTTTGACCCTCTGTTAATTTTCTCTAAACGTTTTAGTAAATTTTAAGTTTTGCTGGGGTTTTTTTTTAAAAAGTAAGTAGATTACTGCTTAAAAATAAAAGTAAATAAACAAGTGAAAAAATATCATAAATTTATTATTACTTAGTTTTTTTCGTGATGGCCAAAGCTAAAGCAGCACTTTTAAAACAAAACGTCATAAAAAATTTAGAAGAAGGAGTCTCATATCGCGAGATTGCAAAAAAATATAACGTATCAGTAGGATTTGTGTGTAAAATAAAACAAAAAAGTAATATGCACATCATAAGCAATCAAGCAGGTCGCCCAAAAAAGCTTTCGCCAGCAGACTGTCGCGAAGCTAGACGATTAATCGTTACTGGTGCAGTCAATACGGCAGTTGAGGTTCAAAAAATATTGAATGAAGAGTATAATTTAGATGTTAGTACCAAGACCGTTCGAAGAAGCTTAAAATCCAGTGGATTATCGGCCAGAGCAAAAGCCAAAAAACCACTTTTAAGTGAAAACAACCGCAGAAAACGGTTGGAGTTCGCAAAAAAATACGAAAAATTCTCGGTTGAAGATTGGATGCGTATAACGTGGTCCGATGAAACAAAAATTAATCGAATCGGGTCAGACGGACGGCAGTGGACATGGGTGGACAAAAGTGTTGGAGTAAAAGAGCGAAATTTTTGCCAGACTTTAAAATTCGGTGGGGGATCCTTGATGGCTTGGGGTTGTTTTCGCGGAAACCAGCTTGGAGTTCTTCGTCGAATCAGAGGCAAAATGTGTGCCATGGACTATATAACTATTCTCGAAGACTCATACATTCCCAGTCTTGACATACTCGGTTTAGATCCAGGACAGGATGACATCTTTATGCAGGACAACGATCCTAAGCATACTGCGAAAATCGCCAAAAAGTGGTTTGATTTGAACCCTATAGAACACCTTTGGTCCATTTTAAAAAGAAAAATTTTTGCTCAGAAAAATCTACCCAAGACCGTAGATGAACTCTGGGAGCGTGCCATTAAAGCTTGGGAAGAAATTGATCCGAAAATGCTAACAAATCTTGTAAAAAGTATGCCAAAAAGAGTTAAGGCTGTAAAAAAAGCAAATGGAGGACACACCAAATATTCGGATCCAAAAGACAATGAGTTCTCCAACTGCGGTCATATTTGTTCACATTTGGAACTCTAAATTAATATCTGTTTGAACATTATTGACATAGATCTTTTTTAAGTTTTCTTATTTTTAAGTTCTGTAGTTGCTATTGAATTGATATAGCTGAAAAAGTTTAAATAAAAGTAAATAAAATAAAAACATCTGGCATATTTTATTAATATTATTAATTTTGTGAACAATTTTGTCCCTTACTGTATATAGTCTGAATAATATTTTTTTTGTTTACAGAATACCTGGTGTTTTAGTATTGATGATTATGGTGAATAATGGAATCGAGACCCTGTTGGATGATGCTGAAGGAGGCTGACATGATGGATGATGACAGATAATTACGGGTGACTATGATGGTAACTAGAAGGATGACTAATTTGGCTCATGACGGATGTAGAATCTAGCGGGTGCAATGGTGGATGTTACAGATGCGGATAAAGTTGGTGGATGGAAAATTTGACTGGTGATGGATGGGAGGTAGCGGATGTGGAATATGTGGTGGATGGAGAATTTGGCGGAAATGCGATTTTTTTATAGTTAATGTTCGTTCTTCTTTTTTTATATTTATCTTTCAAAGAAAACTTTCTTTTAATATTACTAGGTTTTATTTATTACATCTAGATTTAAGTTTTCTACTTTTTAATCTTAGATTTAAGTTGTTTGTTGTTTTTAAGTTCTAAATTTCTTTTACATTTAAGTTTATTTTTTATATTTTCTTTATATTTAGTTTTCTTTTGTATCTTTAATTTTTAACAATTTCTTTAAATTTGTCTGTTATTTTAATTTCTAAGTTAGTTTTCTTGTTTATTATTCTTTAGGTTCTTTATATTTAAGTCCATTTATTCATTTTATTTATCTTTAGTTTTATTTAGATAGTTTTATATTTTACTAGCTTGACCCGGTGCGCTTCGCTACCCCTGTCGTAATCTATGTTGGAAATTTCAATAAAATCGTTTCGGCCGTTTAGTATTTATTGTTTAAGAACTAAAGGTACCAATTTTACCGGTTTTCCCCCTGTTTACCCCTTTCTGGTCCAAGTATTGAAAAGCTTATAGCCTATTGACGCTTCCAAGTAGGGATCTATCTACGTTCCAAAATTCAATAAAATCGATTCAGCCGTTTAGGCGTGATGCTCAAACAAACAAACTTACAAAGACATTTATATATTTACTAGCTTGACCCGGTGCGCTTCGCGACCCCTGTCGTAGTAAAAAAAATATGTAAGGATTTTATTATTTTCCCCCCTGCTTATCCGTTTCTGGTCCAAGTATTGAAAAAAGTTATAGCCTATTGACGCTTTCAAGTAAGGATCTATCTACGTTCTAAATTTCAATAAAATCGGTTCAGCCGTTTAGGCGTGATGTTTAAACAAACAAACAAATAAATAAACAAATAAACCAACAAACTTACATAGACATTTATATAGATATAGATTTTATTTTAGCTTTAGATTCAGTATTAGCTTTATTTTAATTTTGTTTTATTTTTTAAATTTCATTTAGTTTTAGGTTTAAATTTTATTTATATTTAGGTTTATTTTAATTTAGTTTTCTGTTTAAATTTTATTTAGTTTCCAGTCTATATTAAGGTTTATATTTATTTCTAGTTTTATTTTAATTTAGTTTTTGATTAATTAGTATTATATTAAAAGTTCACTTTTTATATTTTATATTCAAGTTTTTATACTTAAATCTTATTTTATTATTTTCAATAACTTTCTTTTTATTTCTTTCAAAATTTTTTTTTAATAGTCTTTTATTAATAAAATTATTATCGAAACTTTGATACAGTTCATTTATTTCCAACGGTGCGCCAACTTACCACTTACCAACCGATTCCACAGCAAAAGAGATCGAGCTCAAGCCAAACCTCTAGCTCATCACCTCGGTTACCTTTCATCTTTTCCAGGCAAAATATATTGTCAGCAATCTACTTTGCCTGGCGCCTGCAATTTTGTTTGTTTTTGTTGATCCTTCTAGTCTGTTTCCTCTTTCGTCTGTCAAAACCTCTTTGACATCTGTCATTATTTTTTTTGCGTTGCCAACCTCTTCTCCAACATCTACAGGGTGCACACGACAAAAGTATATATATTATTGATCCTTATGATATTCTAAGAATCGGTCCATAATTTCATGTAGCTCCCATACAAATTTCTTCCCGAAATATGGTGCTATGGTATATAAATGTCCATGGAATAGTATCCATACAAAATTCAGCACAACTAAGTTTCGTTCAAACAGAAATCGCGAGACCAATTTTTTTTTTGGATCGGGCACTATTTGACCATAGCCCCCATATAAAGTTTACTTCCTAAAATCACTTAAATACACTTAAATATCTTATATAAGGAGTGAGATTGTAAAATTCTTAACACACGTTTTTCATTAAAACTTTTAGCCCAAGTATTATTTGCTTTTTTTTGATCAAGTTACCTTTGTAAAGCATGTCAGTTATTATGTTTAATGTCAATTATGTTCATTTGTTGTTAATCTGATTAAAATGAGTGACCAGAAAAAAGTGCGTACTAAAATTATTAAATACTAGCTTGACCCGGTGCGCTTCGCTACCCCTGTCGTAGTCTATGTTGGAAATTTCAATAAAATCATTTCGGCCGTTTAGTATTTATTGTTTAAGAACTAAAGGTACCAATTTTAGCGGTTTTCCCCCTGTTTACCCCTTTCTTGTCTGTTGTAATTCATTTTCAAAATCAAGTAACCCATTTTTATATTTCAAATTGATTAATAATTTTTCATATTTTAATTCATTCTTGTTTTAATTTTATCAATAAATTGTTGTATGTTTTTTATAAAAAAAACAGTATTAATTATTATTGAAAAGTCAATTTAAGATTCATTTCATTTGGCGACGAGTATTTAAAGAAACCACGTAAAATGGATGCTCAAGCTATTTCACAATTTCTGCAACATCTTCAGCATTCAAATCAGCAATTTTTAAATCAACTGATGGATGAAAATCAGCAAAGATTATCAAGACTATTGGTAGCCGAAAAATTTCAATCGTCTGTGCCAATTTTTCGTAATTTTTCAAAAGCCACAGATAATTGGTCTACATATGTTCTTCAATTAGAGCAACATTTTGTCGCAAACGGTGTTCAAAATGAGGAAATAAAACGTGCATATGTTCTAAGTTCTACAGAAATTATTCGACGGAAAAGTGGAAGTACAAGGCTACAAAGATATAATTTCAAAGTTATATGACCATTTTATCAAAAAACAGCATGTCCTTGCTGCTAGAGTTCAATTTTATAAAACTACAATGAAACCGAATCAAACGTATACAGATTGGATTGCAGATCTTCGAGGCGCTTCTAAGGAATGTAGATTTTACTGTGAAAAAGAAGGCTGTTCACACTCATATGGGGATAATGAAATTCGTGATATGATAGTCATACATACTCCACATGATAAAGTTCGTTCTGCAGTGCTTCAAAAACCTAATCCTTCGTTGGAAGAAGTTAGTCAGATAGCTAACATATATGAAATTAGAGGTGAGGAAAAATCCGAGGTCTATGCCGTCCAGCATTTCAAAAATAAGGTACCATACAAAAAAGTTAATGATAGCAAGTTCAAATCGTGCCCGTCTTGTGGAATTTCCCATCAAAGAAGCGAATGTTTCCACTACAAAAACAAAACTGTGTGCAACATTTGTTCAAGACTAGGACACATCTCCAGTGTTTGTCAAACTAAGTCAAATTCATCTGGCGCATCAAACTCAAGTCAAACCGTTCGTAATAAACACAGTAATCAGGTAAATTCAGTGTCTATTGGAAATGATTCCTTCGAATCCATTGATTTTACTGAAATTTTGTTATTTTCAAGTTGACACAGGTGTTAATTGTTCATTAATTGGTTTGACAACTTATGATAATTTGGGAAAACCAAAATGCATACCAACAGACAAAATGTTAAGAACTTATGGTGGTAGTTTTCTTCCTTTAAAAGGATATATTAACGTCCATGTTGTTTGGAATAATTGTTATCAAGACTTACCTCTCTATGTAGTTGACAATGATAAAGCCACTAATATTCTTGGATTGGATTGGTTTCGTAAGTTAAATTTTGAAATTAAAATTTCTCCTGATAACGATATAAATTTGTGATATTGCACACTACTACTCCAATATCATCTCAATGCAGTTGTCAGATGCTATAAATTATGTTACTAGTGCACATAGTGATCTTTTTTCACAAACTCTTGGTCAATGTACAACATTTAAAGCCGAAATAAAATTGAAATCGGATACAAAAGCTAAATTTTGCAAGCCTTATAATATTCCTTTTGGACAACACGAAGCTGTTAAAGCAGAATTGGATCGGTTAGTATCCTTAAATGTTATAAAGCCTATTGAATCCAGTGAATGGGCTTCTCCAATTGTGGTAATAAAGAAACCTGATGGTCGCCTGAGAATTTGCGCAGATTTTAAGGTAACATTAAATTCACAAATTGAAGTGGATAGGTATCCAATTCCTAGAATAGAGGATTTGTTCCATAAACTGCATGGCGGTAAACTGTTTAGTAAAGTAGATTTAAGTGATGCTTATCTTCAAATTGTCTTATCTGATTCGTCAAGAAAAGTAATGGTTATCAATACACCATTTGGTTTATTCCAATATCAAAGAATGCCATTTGGAATATCAAGCGCACCAGGAATTTTCCAAAGATTTATGGAAGAAGTTGTTGCTGGTATACCTGGTTGTGTAGTGTACCTAGACGACATTATAGTAACTGGTCGTAATAATGACGAACATATTGAAAACTTAAAAGTTTTATTTCAAAGGTTAGGTTAGAGTACCATGGTCTTAGATGTAAAAAAGAAAAATGTACTTTTGCTCAGGCAAAAATTGAATATGTTGGACATGTAATAGATTCTAACGGTATAATGCCATCAGAAAAAAGATTGGATGCAATTCGTCTCATGCCCCATCCAAAAAACCTCAAAGAAGTAGAGGCTTTCATTGGTAAGTTAAACTATTATAATAAGTTTATACAAAATTTTTCAATGAAAGCTGCGCCCTTAAATGAGCTACGAAAAAATAATGTTAAGTTTGTATTCTTTATAACACTAGCATATCGGTTTCTGGCATGTGGAGGCTACAATGTCAAACATACATATTGGGGTTCGCGATTGGTGAATCCCAGAGGTAGACAGCTGTATAAAGCTCTAGTTGATCGCAAAATTTGCTTAGATTTCGTGTCTCCTGGACACCCAACTTCTTGGCCAACTCATCCTAAAAAAATTCCTGATCTAATAGACTTCGCCATATGTAGAAATATTAGTCGAAATACAGTATCCACCGAAATATCCTATGATCTATCTTCTGACCATTCTCCTGTAATTATTACTTATTGCGAGAGACCCAACAACCCAGGGTGCCAAATCCCATCAAAAACTAATACGCCTATTTCAAATTCGGATATTGAAAGACTTCTTCTCGAAAAGAGAAGAATCAGAAGAGAATGGCAACATGATAGATCACCTGCTGCAAAGCAGAGGCTGTCCACAGCAGTACGAAAACTGAAAAGAGCCCTTCATTTAGAGGATCGCATAAACGAAAATTATATTAAAAGTTTGACGAGCACAAAATAAAAAACTTTCTAAACTTTGTTCAACACACATTCAAATAATTGAAAATATTTTTCAATGAATGAAAATTCGAAAACTTAACAAACAAAAAGTACATAAAGTTTCAAAACAAAAAGCTTATTTTAAAATAATAAAATAAAATTTTAAATTCTGTTTGAATTTTGTTCTAGGTATGAAATTTTAAAGTCGATTTTATGGATTTCAAATCGACTTTTCGGATTTTATAGATAGGCTAAATGTTTGTTTAAGTTGACTTTATTTTAAAATATAACTTTTGTTTTTTTCTTTCTATACGAAATATTAAAAAAAAATTCCTTGAAAACTTTTTCAAACACATACATTCAAATAATTGAAAATATTCTTCAATGAATGTAAAAAAATTTACAAAAAGTATAAAAGTAAAAAAAGTGGAAAGTAAAAGAGTAGAAAAGTTAAAAAGTAGAAAAGAATCAAAGTAAAAAAGCAGAAAATTTAAAAAAAAGTAGAAAAGTAAAAAAGTAGAAAATTAAAAAAGTAAAAAAGAAGCAAAGTAAAAAAGGTATAAAAGTAAAAAAGTAGAAAAGAAGAAAAGTAGAAAAGTAAAAAATAAGAAAGTAGAAAAGAGAAGAGTAAAAAAAGTATAATAGTAAAAAAGTAGAAAAGAAGCAAAGTAAAAAGTATAAAAGTAAAATAGTAGAACAGCTAAAAAGTAAAAAAGAAGCAAAGTAGACAAATTTTTAAAATAGTAGAAAAGAAGCAAAGTAAAAAAAGTATAAAAGTAAAAATGTAGAAAAGAAGCAAATTAAAAAACGTAGACAAATTTTTAAAAAAGTATAAAAGTAGAAAAGATGAAAAGTAAAAATGTAGAAAAGTATAAAATTATAAAAGTAGAAAAATATAAATGTAGAAAAGTAATATAAAAGTTTGTTTTAGATGAAAACTACATCAAACATTTTTATTAACCAAAATATTATAAAGAAATTTCAAAAAACGAATTAAATTTTCAGTTAATTTCAAAACTCAACTAGTGGATTTTGATTAATATAGTATGTTGTTTATTATAAATAGATTATTTACTAATATCATTCTGATGAATCCATGAATTATAATCATTTCCGAAACCAAGTCATTTTACAAGTATTTTTTCTCTTTTTCGCTGTAAAATTTTTTTTTATCAAACAAATTTTCGAAGATTTTGATTTTTTTCAATATTGATAATGAGTATATAGAATTTTTAAAACATTTATCTGACGATGAATATTTAATGAATGTAGATGTTTGAGACTTCGCAAAAAGAAATATAATTAAAATAAAAAAAAAAAATTTAATATATTATTGTAGCAATTGTTTATGTTTATAGTTTCAAATAGTTGAAGAAAATATTATTTGATGTAGACTCTGATGTAAATATTTTAAATTTTGGAGACTCCAATTATGGATTTTGATAATGTAAATTTGAAAACTATAAATTTTACTATCTGCTTGATTAGCTTTTTTGAATCTAAAATATTGCGTTAGAAATGTGAGATTTAAATGGGAGGTTTTTATTTGTTTGACAAAGTTTGGTTTGAGTGGAGAATTTTTTAATGGATGTTGTGTTGGAAATTCTGAAGACTTGGAGAAGTTGGGCTTGAGTTTGTTATAAAAAATGTGGAGACTTCTGATCTGCTTTGATCAGCAATTCGGATTTTAAATATTATGTTGGAAATGTGAGGTTTTAATATATTTTTATATTTGTTTGATGCAATTTGGGTTTGCTAAGTTGTTTTTAATTATAAATTTTTGTTTATCAGTGGAGACTTTTTCTATATTATAAATTTAAGATAAAGATTTATATTTAAAACTGAAAATTATGTTTTGGTTTCATTTATAATTTGTAATTTTATACAAGTGTAATTTAAAATTTGTAATAAAACCGATTTAGGATATTTGTTAAATTAAATTGAAATAAACTTAATTTGTATTGTTTTGTGTAATATTTTAAACTCTCTATTCTACTTTAATGCCGAGACCCTGTTATCCATATAATATTGTTGTTTAGGGTTTAAGAAGTAATTTCAATAATCAGAATTTTATTAAGTTATTATTTTATAGTTGACATGCCTCGCCAGACTATTTGGTAATGAGCTAATTTATCAATTAAGAGGTTGAAAGTTCAATTCCCAAATAGACACTGAAAACTTAGTTTGAATATAATTTATTATTAATTTGTAGCAGTTAAATAATTGGTATTTGTTTCTTAAATTTTAGATGAAATTTGGATTAAAATATTTTTTTTTCGTTTTTATATATTTAGTGAAGACTTGTGAATTTATTTTTATATCTTGAGACCTTGTTATGAGATTAAAATGTTTGTAATTTGTAAAACTGGAATAGTGTAGAGATATATTTTATATTTTTCGTTTTAAAGTTATATTTAGTGGAGACTTGAGAATTAAAGGCTGAGACTTGTTATCGTTATTTAAATTTTTATTTGAATAAAGAGAATTTTTATTTTTCGTGGTTATATTTGCTACTATGATTTGTGTTGTTATATTTGCTATTATGATGTACAATTTTTTTAATTTGATGTAAATGTATATCTTTTAAGAATTTGTAAGTGGCGTCTGCTTTAAAATTCTATTTTCATTTTGTAATTTCAAATTGAGAAAAATCTTAATTTACATTCGTTATGTAAATACATATATGGCTCAATATATACCAATTTTTAAAGTATTCTAGATATGAAAATGTTTAATGTGAATAAAAAAATACTCCCATTAATTCACTATTAAAATATTTAAAATTAATCATGACCATACTCAACAACACAATGTATATCTTCATTAATGCCAAAAACCTTACTCAAGGTTACTTTTTTATATAAACAAACCAAAAATACTCATATGCTATTAATGCAAGTCATCAGGTTCTAATTTCATCAAAATTAAAAGTGCAGAAATAAAAATTGTCTCCATGTTAAAAATTATAAGCGCAAAAAATAAAAAATTGTCTCCCCGTTAAACATTTTTTTGTATGAACTTTTAACATAACTACATACATACATATGTATTATACAAAATAAATATATTGGTGTCAATTTTCACTAAAAATAATTTCTTCCCATTCTGCAAGTTTGCAATTTTACAAAAAATATTTTCTTACCCACAATTTCAAAAAAAAATATTTTCTTCCCATTCTGCAAGTTTGCAATTTTACAAAAAATATTTTCTTCCCCAACAATTTCAAAAAAAATATTTTCTTCTTCACTGAAAACAAATGGGGAGGCAGATGAAAATCCCACTTCCATACTACTTATGGGCATTTATATACCATAGCACCATATTTTGGGAAGAAATTTGTATGGGGGCTACAATAAATTATGGACCGATTCTATCCATTTTCAACAGAATTTGGCCTTTTCATGGTATTAGGACAGGTATAAGGATTCTTTGGGGCCGCTAAGGAAGACACAAGGGAAGGTGTACTATGGATTTGGTACGATCGTCCTGCGTGTCTACCGTAGCGACAACAAAGACGAAACCTCCTCAGATGATGTCAAACCCATGCTTTCGGAAGAGGGCATGGAATGCAATGACGCCGCTGGTTCAATCGACAATGAAGATACCAACTCTGTCTCCGAACTGGTTGGTACCTTCTTTGAACGGATGGACGAAGACGCCCTCCTGAATTCTGACCAGGAGGACGCCGACGTCACCGTTGTAAAAATTGAGTGTGGTGAAGGTGACACAAATAAATCTTCACCACTCTAAGGCAGCATCTGCTGCACTGCTCCTCCGTATTGTCAATAACGGGGAGGAGCTAGTCATGGTCCAGGAACCTTGGGTCTATCAGGACCGTATCTGTGGACTATGTTTGAAGGGCTATAAGCTCTATTACGCTAAAGGCGCAGGTAAAATTAGATCCTGTATATTGGCTAAAAGCTCTTTGAATATCTTATTCTGTCTGATTACAGCAATGAAGATACAGTAGCAGTCTCATGGGAAACCAATGAAGGCAGTTTGTTATGGCTAATCTCCAGCTATATGGCGCATGATCATGGGGAGCATCCGCCAGATGATGCTATTCGTAGTGCTGTTAAAAAGGCGAATGAGTCTAAGATACCTTTGGTTATCTGTGCTGACGCTAACTCGCACCACATTATATGGGATAGCAGCGACACCAATACAAGAGGTGAGAGTCTTTTCAGTTTCATTCTTAATAGTAGTTTGGAAGTAGTAAATAGAGGTTCAGAACCTACCTTCATTGTTTCAAACACAAGTGAGGTGCTAGACTTAACACTTGTGAGTGCTGAGCACCACAGCATGATTACTAACTGGGCTGTCTCTAGCGACTGCTCCTTCTCTGATCAGCAATATATTGACTTCAATATTGGTGTAACCTATGGGAGTGTTAATAACATTCTAAACAGGAGGAAGACCGATTGGGATATGCAATGTGGCGTACTCTCTCGGTCTTTACCTAACCCTCCCTCTGTTGAGAGTACGGAAGATATTGAGATAGCAGTTGAAACACTCACAGAAGCGTTCCAATCGGCTACTAATTTGGCCTGTACGCCGATCACCCCCAGAGGTAAGAATAAGCCTCCATGGTGGAATCCTGAAATTGCACACGCCAGAAGGGCGTGTCGTAAACTGTTCAACGAGGCTAAGAGGTTGGGTAACTGTCCGGCATACAAGTCCTCATTGAATCACTTCAAGAACCTTACGAGGAATGCGAAAAGGAAAGCCTGGAGGGACTTCTGTAGCGGCGTGGAAGGATCCTCTGAGACTAACTGATTACGTAAAATTCTATCAACCTCTCTGGTTGTACCAAGCTATATACAGAAACCATGTGGTAGCTGGACTCTGAATAGTAAGGAAACACTTGAGGTCCTACTGGACACTCATTTCCCAGGCTGCCTCCCAGTTGATGCTGAAACTGTGAATGGGGCTGCTGATTCCGTTGCTCCGTATAATAACTCTGTTCCGGTGAACAGGGAAAGAATTCAGTGGGCAATTAAAAGCTTCGACCCGTTTAAATCCCCTGGGCCGGATGGTATTATTCCTGCTGATCTTCAGAAGAATGAAGAAATAGTTGAACCTTGGCTCATCAACATATACACAGCGTGCATAAGATGGACCTATATTCCCACATGGTGGACGAGATGCAGAGTAGTCTTCATTCCTAAAAGAGGAAAGGCGACTCACACTAAACCAAAGGATTATAGACCAATTAGTCTTGCATCCTTTTTATATGTATATTTACTGATAGCAAGGCTGTCGTAAACGGAATAGCGGGTCTTTACGACATCTAGGTTAACCGAGGAATGCCGGATATCCCTAAATGAGATAGCGAGACATTCTAGGATAACGCTTATATGGGTCCCTTGACACGATGGAAATCAGGGTAACTATATAGCAGATGATCTGGCGATCGACCCCTTTTCTGGTCAAAACAGATGGACAATTGAACCTTCCTGTGCTATAGCGAGGTCGACCTGGCCCGTATACGATACCAGCAGGACGAGTCTACTTATAGACTATAATCGTGAGCAAATAAGGCTAATTGTCTCCTTTATTACAGGACACTGTTTAATCGGAACACATGCTAGAAGAATGGGCTTACGGTACAATGATTACTGTAGAAGCTGCCATAATGAAGAAGAGGAAGAGACTGTGTATCACCTTTTCTGCCAATGTCCGGCTCTGACTAACCTGAGGGAACGCATCCTCGGATTTCCATTCCTATCATGTTTGGACGAGCTAGCAAGGATTAATCTGAGACGTATCTATTCCTTCATCCGGGAATCTGTCTGGTTTAATTTGGAGTCAACGGAAGTACTATAAATACCCCGACGACTAGCCCTTGGGTATCACAATGGGATCAGATCTGAATGGACCCAAGTGAGCTGCTTGAGGAGCGGCTGCCCATGGAACCTAACCTAACCTAGTGATTTCATCGATATACTCACCCCCTAGATTTTCAATTACAGAAAGTCAATATAATAGATTTTTTAAATCAGTAGGCTAAGCACACATTCTGGGGATCATGACTGATTACCCCTAAAGGTTGTGTTTTGTTTGATACAATTTCTAACATGGGTTTGAATGTGATTTCGAGCGGCCAACCTACTTACTGGCTTACTGACCCGCGAAAAATACCGAATGTTATTGAATTTAGCGTGATGAAAAATATCCCTGGAGAAATGATTCAAGTTGAATACTCGTTGGAACTATCTTCAGATCACTCACCCACTATTGTTACTTTATTGAGCCCCCGAGAAATTGTATCCCCGACTGCTAATCTAACGATGACAGGCACAAGAATTAATTGGCTCAAATATAAAAAATACCTCAGTACACATTGCTCGGAAAACATTCCGCTAAGAACACCAGAAAACATCGATCACTCTCTTATCAATTTCGATAAAAATTTCAAACTGGCTGCTCAACATGCTACCCAAACCCCACGACAAATCAGATATAATAAAATTTATTCTGCAGATTTCGAACGGCTCTTAAATGAAAAAAGAAGACTTCGAAGAGAGTGGCAATTGCACAGATCCCCCCAACTCAAATCGAAGCTTGGAAAAGCCATATAGATGCAAAGTTAACTCAAATGAAATTGAAATCAATTCATATTAATTGGCTCATTGGTAGAAACTCTACGCTTAGTTTAGATTATATACTTCGGTACCGTGAAATAACTCCCAAATGAAATAACTCCCAATGAAATAAATCCCATCAAAAATGAAACAATTCCCAAACAAGCAAAATGAAATAACTACCAAAGGGTAAAATGAAATAACTCCCAACAATCGGAGGATTCATAATTTTAAAAATTTAAGTCCCAAAAAAAGCGAAATAACTCCCAATGAAATAAATCCTAATAGAAATGAAATAATTCCCAATCCGAAGCATTTATTTTATGTAATCTAACTCCCAATGAAATAAAGAACTACAAAGGTGCAATTATTCTTCGCTCACCAAACATTTTTTGCATTGACGGCCTTTGGCCGGGCGCTACGATTTTCTCCTCTGGGGTGTATCAAAAACTGGCTTCGCTCAGAAATGTTTTTTTGCATTGCCGGCCTATGGCCAGACGCTAAGGTTTTCTCCTCTGGGGTGCATCAAAATCTGGCTTCGCTCTGAAAAGATTTTTAATATTTCAGAAAGCAGATTTTCATTTCGCACAAGAGTAAGAAATCGTTGCGACCTGACAAAGGCCGACAATGCAAAAATAATATTTTCTGAGCGAAGCCGGTTTTTATACACCCTAGAGAAGAAAACCTTAGCGCCCGGCCGAAGACCGGCAATGAAAGAAGTTTATAGTATGCGAAGCCGCTTTTTAAATCACAAGAATGAAATAACTCCCAATACAGTGAAATTCCTCCTAATTCCCAAAGTAAAATGAAATAAAAAATTTCATTGGGAGTTAAATTATGAAATAACACCCTACGCCTTAGGAGTTGTTTCACAATGAAATAAGTACCAAGTTGTATGAAAAATTTGTTGGATGTTATTTCATTTTTTCGTGGGAGTTATTTCACTTTATAACATGATCATAAAGCCGATATGGTGTTATGGCATACAGCTATGGGGCACGACCTCAGAGTCAAATGTAGAAAAAATCCAAAGACGCCAAAACAAGTTTTTAAGAATATACACAAAGATCTAAACGTGCCCCTTGTAAAAACTGAGGTCACGAAAAATGTGGAAAAATATTTAAAAAACTTGAAATTCACCCAAACCCACTGGCCCGCAACATAATAGATAACCGCAGCTACACTCGATTAAGAAGGAGGGACACAGCAGACCTAATCCAAAGACTAGAAGGACGAATGCCTATTTAATTAAAGCAACAATGTATAAACAATTTTTCGTCCGGCACTGGCTAATTAAATTATAATTATTAGATATAAGATTTGAAATACTTGTTGTTAGTTCATTAAATAATGAAGATGCAATAAATAAAAATAAAATAAAATTGAAAAAAAAAAATATCTGAAAAATATCGTTATCGAATTTAAATTTTACAGAGATCGGTAGTATTAATTCACAAATGATACTACATATATATAAGGTCCATTTCCGAAAATTACTTAAATACTAACAAATCTCATATAAAAGCTTCTATGAGGTTAAAATTTTAAATAAGTATTTCGATGTGTTGAATTTTATGAAGATCGGGCGAAAAACACATTAACCTCTATAAATATTTTAAATATATCGAACTACAGATATACAGATCAATATATTGTATCTAAAAATTATACTACAGGGTTTTGTGAATATCGGTTTATATTTGACCATAGCCCCCATATATCTACATTTCCGATAATCTTGTAAATAATGTTATGGAGAAAAATATCAAGCAAAATAGGCCTCAAGTACATATAAATCACGTTCAAATGTTTAAAAAATACATTAGCGCATATATACACTCATATCGGTAAAAAATGTATTAGAAATAAGTTTCAAGTAGATTTGGTAACTATGGGTTCATAATTATATATATAAGGCTCACATCCGGAAAATTCATTAGAACAGAACAAAAATATACTTTTGAAGTTTGACTAAATATATTTGTGGTGAATGTGGAAAATGTTGAGCCAATCGGTAATGTTAACCAAATATTAAGTATATAAATTGTACTATACTACTATATTTAAAATAAACTTTTATTTTGTTTAAAAAAAGTGGTTTTATTGAAGAAAGTTCATAATTTGTGTATAGTCCAAAATGTGTATTATATCAGGATTCATCTATAATCCATAAAGTGGCTTAAAAAGAAATTCGGTTATAGTCCACAAAAATTGTGCAACTGTATTTGTAGACTATAAGCGAAAACTACTGTATTACATTAACATTCTACCAATCTTCATAATCGGAGCTAAGTCCCAATAACAAATACTGAATATGGATATTAGAGTGTTTATACCAATGTAATTTCTATAATTTTCATCTAATTTAGGTGGAGGGTATTTAAGATTCGGCATAGCCGAATATAGCACTCTAACTTGTTAAATTTCAACCTTTTCTCCTAATGGTACTTTTTTAATCTTTTAAATTATTTCACTTATCGACATTAGGTTAGGTTAGGTTCCATGGGCAGCCGCTCCTCAAGCAGCTCACTTGGGTCCATTCAAATCTGATCCCTTTGTGATACCCAAGGGGTAGACCGCATGGTATTTACAATACTTCTGTTGCCTCCAGATTAAACCAGCCAGATTCCCGGATGATGGAGTAGATTCGTCTAAGATTCATCGTTGATAGCTCATCCAAGCATGATAGGAATGGAGATCCTAGGATGCGTTCCCTCAGGTTTGTCAGAGCCGGGCAATGGCAGAAAAGGTGATTCACAGTCTCCTCTTCTTCATTATGGCAGCTTCTACAGTAATCATTGTACCGTAGGCCCATTCTTCTAGCGTGTGCCCCAATTAAACAGTGTCCTGTAATAAAGGAGACAATTAGCCTTATTTGCTCCCGACGGTAATCCACAAGTAGATTCGTCCTGCTGGCATCATATGCGGGCCAGGTCGACCTCGCTATAGAACAGGAAGGTTCATTAGTCCACCTGTTTGGTGCAGTCTCATATAGTATCTGCTGAACAGCCATCTTGCATTTAACAAGGGAGATACCAGAAAAAGGGTCGATCGCCTCATCATTCATCATCGCACCCCTTTTGGCCAAAGCGTCTGCTATACAATTACCCTGATTTCCATCGTGTCCAGGGACCCATATAAGCGTTATCCTAGAATGTCTCGCTATCTCATTTAGGGATACCCGACATTCCTCGGTTAATCTAGATGTCGTGAGGACACCCGCTATTCCGTTAATGGCAGCCTTGCTGTCAGTAAATATACATATATCACCAGATATTCGATAATACCTCAGCCAGTTGGATGCACGTTTAATGGCAGTAATTTCCGCGTGAAGAGCAGTACTGAAGTCAGGTAGCCTAAAGAAGGATTTAATCCCAAAGTTTTCAATATAGAAACCTCCACCGACCCTGTTTCCCCTATTAGAGCCGTCAGTGTATATCCTTATGACATCATCAGGGGGAAGGAGTCCGCTATGCCATGAATCCCTATTCGGGATCATAATATGGAATTGCCTATCGAAAAAAGATTTTGCGATGCAGTAATCAACATTACCATGTATGTGCCCATAGTAATTCAATATCCTAGAGTGCCCAAGGTCCTTGCCAGACCACGAACATCCAGCACTTAGCCTCACAGCAGAGTTAAGAGCCATTTGTATCACCATCAAATCCACTGGTAACCAGTTTAAGATAGTAAAGAGTGCCTTAGAGGAAGTAGACCTTATAGCGCCCGTAATCAGTATCGCTACAGTCCTTAGTACTCGTTCGACGGCCTTTCGGTGAGTAGCATTGTCCAAAGCATGCCACCACACTAATACTCCATAGAACAAGATGGGTTTAACAACTGCTTTAAAGATCCAATTGATACCCTTTGGCATAATACCCCAGTTAGTGCCAATTGCCTTCTTACAGGAGTAGATGGCCACATAGGCCTTATTAATCCTGTTTTGAATGTTTAAATTCCAGGACAGTCTCTTATCTAGGATGATGTCTCTTATCTAGGATGATTTCGCATTATCCCTGATCTCAAGACTGCTTCCATTCAGTCTAGGTAGTCTAAAGTCATCGATCTTATACCTCCTAGTGAAGAGTTCCGTTTTTTGGGGGTTCACACTAAGTCCACTCGATATACTCCACTCACTCCTAGCTGACTAGCTCCTCCCCGTTTTTAGCAAGTCGGAGGAGCAGTGCAGCGGATGCTGCTTTAGAGTGATGAAGGTTGATTTGCGTCACCTTCATGCTCCATTTTAACAATGGTGACATCGGCGTCCTCCTGATCAGAATTTAGGAGGGCGTCTTCGTCAATCGCCTCGTCCATCCGTTCAAAGAAGGTACCAACCAGTTCGGAGACAGAGTTGGTATCTTCAGTGTCGGTTGGACCGGCGACTTCATTGCTATCCATGCCTTCTTCCGAAAGCATGGGTTTCACATCATCTACAGAGGAGGTATCGCCTTTGTTGTCGCTACGGTAGACACGCAGGATGATCGTACCAAATCCATAGTAGACCTTCCCCTGTGTCTTCCTTAGCGGCCCCAAAGATTCCTTATTCAGGACAACGATCGCCTTTCTCGAAGAACCCTCAGTATCCGTAACCTTCACAACTTTCCAATCATGAGTCGGAAGTTATGGGTTACAGCACTGCAGGATCTCCAAGATCTCCTCTGGGCTAGATGGCTCAGCTGGTATTTTAGCTATGGACCTAGGCTTTCGGGGTATCTCACTCACAGATACCACCTCAAGCCTAGATCCCGGCCATACCTCACCCAATGATGCAACAGCAGTCCCGAGTAGCAACGCTGAGCGTTCATCTACACAGGACATCAATTTTGAGGAGGAGTGCCTGGGTTCTCTTTGAGAACTTTCCAGAACACCCCTACCAGTTTTTGCTTCACCACATCCCAATTCAATTGAGATATGGATCCGTCATTGGCACTCCGGTCGATAACCGCCCTAACGAGGTTGTCTTTGACAATCTCGCTAAAGGACTTGGTTAACGACTTTTGCACCGCTTTGGGTCTTTTGGGACCCTTTTGCTGGCTCTTGACCGCTGCATCCTCCTCTGAACGTTGCCGTTTAGGCCCTGCTGATGATTCAGCAGAAGGAGGTGCGGTCTTAAGACCAGCAATATGAGCTTTCGCCCAGGAGAGAGAAGCTTGTTGCTCCTTAGTGAGTTCCTCGGCTTTTTTTGAGCCGAGTGCCTCAATGAAGCGATAGGCGGATCGCCTGGTGGTAGCAGCCCTTCTAGCAGGGTTTTTATGCCTAGGGTTAGAATCAGAGCCGGGATTGGCCAGGGGTGATGCGTCTTCAGGACAGGAGGATTCCGTCACTAGACCTGATCGCACAATTGGCATATGGGAGGTCTTTGAGAGGGGCGACTTAGTCGCGTCCCCCTTAGAGACACCCGAGACAGGGGGTTTAGCCGTCAGGACGGCTTGGACTTTGGCGGCTTTGGAGGTACTTGGGGAGAAATCCAGAGGTACCTCGCCGCTTAGGTCACTACCACCTATTGCACTAAATTTTTTACAGTCAGCCAACCTGGGTGTACCAGATTGACCTCCTGCGACACCAGTAGCATGTAGACTAGTCTGGCCCGGTGTGATCACCTGACTAGCCTGGGTCACAGTAACATTCGACTCTCCACAGCCCGTTACCATCGCTGTGGGAGTAGGGTCCCCGGAAATTATGAAGCCCCCGACCGGGTACATGGGGCATGACTCGCGACCTTCCATGTGTCCTAATGGACAATTTTGGTGCATTTTATACCTGCTGCCAGGTGTTGAATAACTGCCGCCCCAACTTGGGAAAACAGACGCAGACCACCAGCCGCCCAATGTGAGAAACAGACGCTGGTGGATTTCGGACGGACATAAACAAGAGCCCTTACGGACCAGCCGGACCACCATCAGAACCACCTCTCTCAATGAGGGGAAAATGGTTCGATGGCAAACATCTGATAGCCGCCCCAAAGGAGAACAGACGCTATCAGACAAAGGGGGAGGGTAGTTCTTAGTGTCATGCTCAACATGTGCCCTTCTGGAATGGGAGACCCTACCAGAGACAGCCAACTCAAGTTAAACTGTCCCCTCCAGCATGACCAACACGAATCATCGCATTTAAGCCTCTACATCGCGTCAAGATGACTACCCATCGTAGAGTTAGCTGATATGTATCTGAGTGTTAGCTGATATGTATCTGAGTGAAGTTAGTGTTAGGAGTAGGGGATTATATTTAGGTACCAAAATGTGAGAACTGAACTATGGGTATTTTTTTATTGTTCTAATGGTACTTTTTGAATTTTCTATAACAATGGACTTAGAAACATGAAATTAAGCATATATGGTCCTTAGTGCGTGAGATTTATAGGGGCAGACTTTTCTGTACTTTTTCTTTATTCGAATGAACTTTTTGTAAATTCTTCACCAATAAACCTAGAAACATGAAATAGAGCTTTTACATGGGCCGAGTGGGTGGTAATCCACAAGTGGATGCTTTTTGGTACTTTTTTATTCTTCTAATGATACTTTTTGAATTTTCTATAACAATAGACTTAGAAACAAGCAGCCACCGACAAGTGGCTGCTTTTTGGTACTTTTTGTAATTTCTTCAATAATGGACCTAGAAACATGAAATAAATTTTATATGGACCCGAGTTAGTGGGAAACCACAAGTTTGGGCTTTTTGGGATTTTTGCTATATTCTAATGGTACTTTTTGAAATTTCTATAACAATGGACTTAGAAACATGAAATTAAGCATATATGGTCCTAAGTGAGTGAGAATTCTTGGGGGATACTTTTTGGTACTTTTTCTTTATTCGAATGGTACTTTTTGTAATTTCTATAATAATGGACCTAGCAATATGAAATTAAGCGTATCATGGCAATTTTTCTTTATTGTAATGGTATTTTTTTTAATTTCCTATTTGCCGACTGTGCGGGAATCCACAAGTGGCTGCTTTTTAGTACTTTTTCTATTTCTAATGGTACTTTTTGAATTTTCTATAATAATGGACCTAGAAACATGAAATTAAGCGTATATGGTCCTAAGTGAGTGAAAATTCAAGTGGATACTTCATGGCACTTTTTCTTTATTGTAATGGTACTTTTTTAATTTCCTTACCAATGAACCTAGAAACATGAAATAATGCTTACATGGGCCCGAGTGGGTGGGAATCCACCCACTTTTTGAATTTTCTATAACAATGGACTTAGAAACATGAAATTAAGCATATATGGTCCTAAGTGAGTTTGAATTCTAGGGGGAGACTTTTTGGTACTTTTTCTTTATTCGAATGGTACTTTTTGTAATTTCTTCACCAATGAACCTAGAAACATGAAATAAATATTATATGGACCCGAGTGAGTTGGAATCCACAAATGGAGGACTTTTGGAATTTTCTATAATGGACGTAGAAACACGAAATTAAGCATATATGGTCCTAAGTGAGTGAGAATTCTAGGGGGAGACTTTTTGGTAACTTTTCTTTATTCGAATGGTCTTTTTGTAATTTCTCCAATAATGAACCTAGGAACATGAAATTTTAATTTCTTCTCCAATGAACCTAGAAACATGAAATAAAGCTTACATGGGCCCGAGTGGGTGGGAACCCACAGGTGGCTGCTTTTTGGTTCTTTTTTATTCTTCTAATGGTACTTTTTGAATTTTCTATAACAATGGACTTAGAAACATGAAATTAAGCATATATGGTCTGTTAGGTCACCGTATAATATTTACTAATATTATTTATTGTTACTATTCATTTATTCATTTGTTTTATTTTCCATTTTTTATTGCATTAAATTTGTTCATATTTTTAGCTCACTGTTGTCACAGTAATTTGTTATCATTTTTGTTCATACTAACCACTGTAACTTATTTTGGTAATGAGCCGTTAGTTTTTATTATTTGTTTCTCACTTCAATTCTTGTAACAAGTATGTTGTTGTTGTTCTTAAAAATGCAATTTATTTATTTTGGAGACTTATTGCATGTATGTTGTTTTTGCATACTTTAATGTAAAAACAAGTTCAATAGTACATTGGAAGTGAGAAACAAATAATAATACAACAACAACAACAGTGTAGCCCTTATTTACAGTTAATCACAAAAATAAGTATACAGGGCTATTACAAATATTCTTTTTTAAAAAAATACAACAAAAATTTTTGGAAAAAAAAATAGATTGCATATTTTATTTCATATATGTTTGTACTTAAAAAAAAACTTAAAAATTAATTACAAAAAATAAAGTTTACAAAAATTAAACTATTTAATTAAATTAACTGAAAAATTCATATCACAAAAGTAAGTATACAAAGTATATAGGAACATTTTGGGCATTTCATTTAATATTAACGTTAACTTATTAGTATTTAGTTGGGTAACCCTTTGCTTTTATTACTGCACACATTCTCGACGGCATCGATTTCACCAAGTTTTGGGTCACATTTTGGTCAATTTTGTCCCATTCTTCCCGAAGAAGACTTTTAAGATTTTCTTTTGTTTTTATTTCGTGTTTTCGCACTTGACGGTCCAAATGGTCCCAAAGGTGCTCTATCGGGTTCAAGTCGGGTGATTGGGGTGGTGTTTTTAATTGGTTTTGGACATTATTTTGAAGCCAATCCTTCACAATTAACGCCGTATGTTTTGGGTCATTATCTTGTTGGAAGATATATGACCCTTCGAGACCCATTTTTTTAGCACTATCTTCCAAATTGTCTTTTAAAATATCCAAATATTTGTGCCGGTCCATTATTCCATCGATAAACACCAAATTTCCTACTTCATATGCAGACATGCATCCCCAGACCATTACAGACCCTCCACCGTGTTTTACTGTACCAGACATGTTGTTTGGATTCAGTTCTGTATTTGGTTTTCTCCAAACTTTTTCACGCCCATCTGATCCATGGATGTTAAATTTACTTTCGTCTGAAAAAATTACAGTATTCCAATAGCCATCGCTACAGCTTTCATGCTCCTTGGCAAATTTTAGGCGTTTTTGGCGATTAGTCTTATTAACATACGGTTTTTTTCTAATACTTCGGCCGTGATAACCTGCATTATGGAGCACCCGTCGGATGGTCTGAGGACTACATGTCTTTCCGGTATCTTTGGACATTTCCGACAGTATTTTTGGGGCACTTAATTTGGGATTTTTTTTAATTTTACGTACAATTGTACGGCATTCTAGCGTTGTAAACATACGCGGGCGACCTGGTCTAGGCTTATTATCAGTATGACCCTGAGTTTTATACTTCTCAATGACTTTTTGTATCGTCGCAGGGCTTTTCTTCACAATTTCTGCAATTCCCCGAACAGTTTTACTTTCTTTGAAGTATTTTATAATTAAATCTTTCAAATCTTTTGAAAGCTCTTTACCACGTGGCGCCATTGTGTAGTATTCGCTATTATTTTTGTTAAGAAATATGTTTTTTTTTTTTTTGAAATTGTATTATTACTTCTAAATTTTAATTAAAAGTACAAAAAAATAAAAATAACTAGTTAATTTTGCTTAATTTTACCGAACACTTTTAAAATCCAATGGTTGTATACTTACTTTTGTGACAAAAATTTGGTAGTGTTTTTAAACAAGTGCAGCCAACTGCATAATAATAAAAAAATCCGTTATTTTTTTATCTCTACATAAACACTAGTTTATAAACAATAAACAGGGTGCATAAGATAAATAATATTTTAATAAAATACATAAAATATTATAATAAATTGTTTGATACAAATCCTGTATACTTATTTTTGTGATTAACTGTACATGATCAATTGTTAGGCTTAAGAACATTGGCCCATAATCATAGTCAAACAATAAAGTCGGTTCTTTTTAAAAACAACTTTAAAATAAAAACCCCCTTTTTATTATTCTCTAACTATAGTCAAAATTAAAGTATGTTTTAAATTGAACCGACTTTAATTGGGTGTCACCTCAAATGTAGAAAATGTTTTCATACAATATACAACAAAATATGGACAAGTGGCATCGCTGAACGGCCGACTTAGAAAATTAAAAAAAAAACAAAAAGTGACAAACAATAAGCGTAACCGGGAAACTAAAGAAAAAAACAGTTTGAGGTGGAAAAATAGAAAAGGAAAGATTAATAACAAATTTATTCTATTATGGTACTAATTTTATTGATTCAATATTCAATAATTGCTAAATCTCTGCCAATGTCTTGTAACTTAAACATTTTTGACTTTTTGTCGAACTTTTTTACATGGCGAAGAATTGCTGATGCTGTTGTTAAATGATTTAAAAACAACTTCAACTGGTTTTATATTTACAGTCGACTTTAACGTCAAAAGTATACTTTAACTTGTCTATGGTAAACCTAAACTCCACTCTTAAGTAAAGAATACTTTATTTCTCTTAAAATATACTTTATTTTTGACTATGATAATATGTATGATAATAAATAAAGAAAACACTGTCATGACTGAATTCGATCGAGCATTATCAACTTTTTTATTCTTTTTACGCGTCACGGTCGCAAGGTTCAAAATACTTAAAATAATCACTGCCCAACAACCTTTCAGCAACATATAGACAACAATTCGACATACACAGAAAAGCTCTTCATCGTACATTTTGGCGCCCAACGTGGGGCAAGTGATTTATTCAAACTTTTGCTAAATTTGTCGTTCTGCCGGTCCGTGGTATATTCAAACTTTTCGTTGAAGTACATCTTAAAGTAAAAGTGTACGGTTGTGAAGTGGTTAAATTAAAAAAAAAAAAAAACTGTGGTACAAATAAAAAATTTAAAAGACAATAAAATAAAAACTTTTGTGAAAAATAAAGAGACAGTGCATTTGAAAACATTTTGGAACAAATTGTTGTGGCATAAATCGAATAAAAATATAAATTTAAACCATGATATAAAAAAATTACAAGTGACATTAATTGATATTAAATCTAACCAAAAATAAATTTTGTTGGCTCGATACTAAAAACAGTTTTGTTGAAAAATAAAATAAATAAAAAGTAACTCAAAATTTTACCGCTTGTCGTTATATACAAAAATACATAAACAGTGCGTGATTTATTTGGTTCCAGTACGTAGTAATATTTTCTGTACACCAATATTTTTTATCGCTCGCAATATTGCGGTAAATATATAATATAAATATATAAAGCGTTGTATATAAACTTTTTTGGTGTACAATTATTGGCATCGGTTACAATTCAACAAATTGTGTCTCCATTTTGTGAATTATTTTTGGACATTATTTGGCTCACCTAACCAAACTTTTTGAAACTTTCGAAATGACGCTGGAGGAGGTTAAGCAACAACGGGCTAATACAAAGAAAAGTATAACCCGCATCAAAAATCAAGTTGAAGCCAATGGTAGGGGCGAAGATAAGACACTTTCGTCAGCCGAGTTGAAGTGCCGTTTGGGAATTTTGGAGTCATATTTTAAGCAGATACTGACGTATCAAACCCAAATTGAAAAATATGACCCAGATGACAATGGTAGGCCCGAAATTGAAGATTTGTACATCGCAGCGAAAATTAATAAACTTCTTATAGGGACAAGATAACTGTTAGCAAGTTTTTTTTATTTTATTTAGAATTTTATCACCAATATAGGTGATATTTTAGAAAAAAAATTGGACCCTCCGTAGTCCCGCCACATCTTAAAAACCATAAAAAGATCGAGAAAAATTAAAAAAAAAAAATTAATAAATAAACCTAAATATCTTTTCAACTAATAGAGATAACCTACACATACGCTCATTTTTTGTAGATCTTCTTAAGAACTATTTATATATAAAATTTCAGCTCATTCTGCTCATGAATGGATTTTTGGCGATTTTTTTTTTAAAATTGAGACCCGAGGTGACTAGCTTTGAGGAGCAATGCACTGGACCCCATTAACGCCCCCATTTTATTTTATTTAGAATTTTATCATCAATATCGATGATATTTTAGAAAAAAAATTCGACCCTCCGTAGTCCCGCTACATCCTAAAAACCATAAAAAGATCGATAAAAAATTTAAAAAAAATAAATAAATAACCCTAAATATCTTTGAGGGGCAATACACTGGCCCTCATTAGCGCTAGGAAGCTGAACAACTGCAAATCAACTCGAAAATACCTCAGCTTCAACCATGTAAAAACGTTTATAAACCACTGTGCATTGGTATAAACACTCTAATATCCATATTCAGTGTTTGTTATTGGGACTTACCTCCGATTATGATGATTGGTAGAATGTTAATGTAATACAGTAGTATTCGCTTATAGTCTACAAATACAGTTGCACAATTTTTGTGGACTATAAGCGAATTAGGACTATACATGAATCCTTATACATTATACATGAATCCTGATATAATACACACTTTTGAATTATATACAAATCAATAAAACCACTTGTTTAAACAAAATAAAAGTTTATTTTAAATAGTAGTGTAATAGTATTTTATATATTGTTAATAAAACTAGTTTACGCATATGATATTTTATTTCAAATGTATAAAAATGTTATCAAATTCAGCAATTTATAATTGAAATAACTACATATTCCTACCATTTCCAACAGAATCTATAATTTTATAATAGGAATAAAATTTACTATTTAACAATTTATATACTTAATAATTGGTTAACATTACCGATTGGCTCAACATTTTCCTTATTCTCCACAAGTGAAGTAAAAGAGTATAAAAAAAAGGGTAAACAAATATATTAGTCAAACTTCAAAAGTATATTTTTGTTCTGTTCTAATGAATTTTCCGGTTGTGAGCCTTATATATATAATTATGAACCCATAGTCACCAAATCTACTTGAAACTTATTTCTGTTAAATTTTTTCCCGATATAAGTGTATATAATTAATTTTTTAAAATATTTTAACGTGATTGATATTTTTCATATATTTTTATTGAAGAAAGTTCATAATTTGTATATAGTCCAAAATGTGTATTATACCAGGATTCATCTATAATTCATAAAGTGGCTTAGAAAGAAATTCGGTTATAGTCCTGATTCGCTTATAGTCCACAAAAATTGTGCAACTGTATTTGTAGACTATAAGCGAAAACTACTTTATTACATTACCATTCTACCAATCTTCATAATCGGAGGTAAGCCCCAATAACAAACACTGAATATGGATATTAGAGTTTTTATTTGGTTGACTAAAATAATAAGTACATGAAAAAATAATAATCGATAATTAAAAGATCTAACTGAAAATTTGTGTTTTAAATTACAAAAGAAACTATTTAATGGAAATTGGAAGATTCATTAACAATTTCTTGCAGAAATACTTTATGGTATATTTTGGTAATCGATAATTTCATTCGAATATAATCAATACTTTTTGGATAAGGTGTTCACAGCGAGTAGATCGTCAAACTATTTTATTCAAAAAAAGGTTTTACAATATTCCTGAAAAAAAAAAATTAAAAATCTAGTGGATTACTTAATTTGTTACGCAGAAGTTTTATTCCATTTTAATAGTCATAGGTATTAAGTTTCAGTGGGTAGAAAATGTCAAAAAATAAATGTAAATTTCATATACCCAGCTTGAACCATGGTAGAATCATTTGAACAGTATATAGCAGGAAATGATAGCTTTCAAAAGGAAAACTACAAAAATGCTATTTCTCTAAAATATGAAGAATCTAACGAAATTTATGAAAACATAAAAGCGAGAATTATTAGCAAAATAAAGCCTGTAGCAAGAGATAATCAGCATACACTAATGGAATCATACGTACATACTTACATACATACATACATACATACATACATACATACATACATACATACATACATACATACATACATACATACATACATACATACATACATACATACATACATACATACATACATACATACATACATACATACATACATACATACATACATACATACATACATACATACATACATACATACATACATACATACATACATATATACATACATACATACATACATACATACATACATACATACATACATACATACATACATACATACATACATACATACATACATACATACATACATACATACATACATACATACATACATACATACATACATACATACATACATACATACATACATACATACATACATACATACATACATACATACATACATACATACATACATACATACATACATACATACATACATACATACATACATACATACATACATACATACATACATACATACATACATACATACATACATACATACATACATACATACATACATACATACATACATACATACATACATACATACATACATACATACATACATACATACATACATACATACATACATACATACATACATACATACATACATACATACATACATACATACATACATACATACATACATACATACATACATACATACATACATACATACATACATACATACATACATACATACATACATACATACATACATACATACATACATACATACATACATACATACATACATACATACATACATACATACATACATACATACATACATACATACATACATACATACATACATACATACATACATACATACATACATACATACATACATACATACATACATACATACATACATACATACATACATACATACATACATACATACATACATACATACATACATACATACATACATACATACATACATACATACATACATACATACATACATACATACATACATACATACATACATACATACATACATACATACATACATACATACATACATACATACATACATACATACATACATACATACATACATACATACATACATACATACATACATACATACATACATACATACATACATACATACATACATACATACATACATACATACATACATACATACATACATACATACATACATACATACATACATACATACATACATACATACATACATACATACTAGACTGTCCACAAAAAATCGATTTTGGAATCTTGTTGGTCTTAACCCCACAAAACGATTCCTCTTTCCAGATATTGAGATAGCCGAAATTTGAGCTCGATTAAACGACGTTAACCCGTGCCGCTCGTCGCTCAAAGTTTGAAAAAATCAAAATTTTTGGCCAAAAAGCTAACATAAGAAGCTATAACTCCAGAACGGTAAATAATAGAAACACGATTAGTATCTCAAAACAAAGCTAATATTGTTCTTCAAAATTTATTTTATATACATTATTCTTGTTACTTTAAGCCAAACAGAGTTACAACAGCTTGTGTCTCCAAAAACGTGACCTAGTCGCGGTAGAAGCATACTTCGTATATTTTGATATTATGTGAAAAATGTTGCTAGTAAGTAAATATTTTTATATTTTATTGTTATTGAATCATAATGTACATCGATTTAGTATTTCAAAAAGATATAAAACACAAAAATTGGTTGAGAAATGTAAAAGTTATTAAAAATTCCCCAGGCCATTAATGTGTCTCAGAGCACTTGATTATGATATGTGGAAAAAAATTTAACTTATTTTAAAACTATACGAATAAAACTATTTTATTACATAAAATATACCTATTTTTGATCAAATATAAGTTTTTTTCCTTAAAATATAACGTGAATCTGTTCTCAGCTATGGTCAAAAAAAAAATGTTTTTTTAGACGACAGTTTCAAAACACCATTTTCAGTTTTTTTTAAACTTTGTTAAACAAATTTTTAAATTTTTTAAATATCACCGGGGGGTTTATGGTCAATAGATTAGGGAACAAAACAGTGAAAAAATTAGGTCAATACCTCTTATAGTTCAGGTGTACCTGCGGTT
>OW818029.2:105577998-105587998 GCA_942486065.2 Calliphora vomitoria | reverse complement strand
ATACATACATACATACATACATACATACATACATACATACATACATACATACATACATACATACATACATACATACATACATACATACATACATACATACATACATACATACATACATACATACATACATACATACATATCATCAATATCGATGATATTTTAGAAAAAAAATTCGACCCTCCGTAGTCCCGCTACATCCTAAAAACCATAAAAAGATCGATAAAAAATTTAAAAAAAATAAATAAATAACCCTAAATATCTTTGAGGGGCAATACACTGGCCCCCATTAGCGCTAGGAAGCTGAACAACTGCAAATCAACTCGAAAATACCTCAGCTTCAACCATGTAAAAACGTTTATAAACCACTGTGCATTGGTATAAACACTCTAATATCCATATTCAGTGTTTGTTATTGGGACTTACCTCCGATTATGATGATTGGTAGAATGTTAATGTAATACAGTAGTATTCGCTTATAGTCTACAAATACAGTTGCACAATTTTTGTGGACTATAAGCGAATTAGGACTATACATGAATCCTTATACATTATACATGAATCCTGATATAATACACACTTTTGAATTATATACAAATCAATAAAACCACTTGTTTAAACAAAATAAAAGTTTATTTTAAATAGAAGTGTAATAGTATTTTATATATTGTTAATAAAACTAGTTTACGCATATGATATTTTATTTCAAATGTATAAAAATGTTATCAAATTCAGCAATTTATAATTGAAATAACTACATATTCCTACCATTTCCAACAGAATCTATAATTTTATAATAGGAATAAAATTTACTATTTAACAATTTATATACTTAATAATTGGTTAACATTACCGACTGGCTCAACATTTTCCTTATTCTCCACAAGTGAAGTAAAAGAGTATAAAACAAGTTAGAGTGCTATATTCGGCTATGCCGAATCTTAAATACCCTCCACCTAAATTAGATGAAAATTATAGAAATTACATTGGTATTAACACTATCATATCCATATTCAGTGTTTGTTATTGGGACTTAGCTCCGATTATGTAGATTGGTAAAATGTTAATGTAATACAGTAGTTTTCGCTTATAGTCTACAAATACAGTTGCACAATTTTTGAGGACTATAAGCGAATTAGGACTATAACCGAATTTATTTTTAAGCCGCCTTATGAATTATAGATGAATCCTGATATAGTACACATTTTGTACTATATGCAAATTATGTACTTTCTTCAATAAAACCACTTTTTTTAAACAAAATAAAAGTATGTTAAAAATATAGTAGTTAAGTAGTATTTTATATATTGTTAGAAAATCTAGTTTAAGCAGAAGACATTTTATTTCAAATATATGAAAATGTTATCTAATTGAGCAATTTATAATTGAAATAACTACATATTCCTACCATTTCCAACAGAGTCTATAATTTTACAATAGGAATAAAATGTACTATTTAACAATTTATATACATAATATTTGGTTAACATTACCGATTGGCTCAACATTTTTCTTATTCACCACAAGTGAAGTAAAAGAGTTTAAAACGGGGTAAACAAATATATTTATTCAAACTTCAAAAGTATATTTTTGTTCTGTTCTAATGAATTTTCCGGATGTGAGCCTTATACATATAATTATGAACCCATAGTCACCAAATCTACTTGAAACTTGTTTCTGTTACATTTTCTACCGATATGAGTGTATATATGCGTTAATGTATTTTTCGGATGTGCGTCTTATTTGGAAGATATAATTAAATATTTTAACATGATTTCTGTGTATTTGAGGCCTATTTTGCTAGATATTTTTCTCCATAACATTATTTACAAGAGTTTTACGGGTATTATTGTGATTATCGGAAATCGAGCTAACATGGGTGCTATGGTCAAATATGGACCGATATCCACAAAACCCAGTAGTATAATGTTTGGATACAATATATTGATCTGTATAAAATTTTAGTTCGATATCCATATATTTAAAGTATTTATAGAGATTAATGTGTTTTTTGGAAGTGGTCCTTATATGGGAGCTATGACCAATTATCGGCCGATCTTTATAAAATTCAACACATCGATTATCGTATATAATGGAAATATTTTTTGGAAATTTAAACCAGATAGAAGTTTTTATAAGAGATTTATTTGTATTTAAGTAATTTTCGGAAATGGACCTTATATGGGAGCTATGGTCAAATATGAGCCGATATTCACACAATCTAGTAGTATCATTTGTAAATTAATACTACCGATCTCTGTAAAATTTTAATTCGATAACGATATTTTTCAGATATTTATGAAAATGAATGTGGTTTTTAGAAGTGGTCTTTATATGGGAGCTATAATTAATTATGGGCCGATCTTCATGAAATTCCCTACAACGATTTTCATGTGCATGGGGATTATGCAGTTTGAATTTCAACCAGATACCGATATATATAAGATATTTAAGCGTATTAAAATGATTTTCGAAAGTAAACTTTATATGGGGCTATGGTCAAATAGTGTCCGATCCAAAAAAAAAATTGGTCTCGCGATTTCCGTTTGCACGAAACTTAGTTGTGCTCAATTTTGTATGAATACTGCAATTCTATGGGAATTTATATACCATAGCACCATATTTCGGGAAGAAATTTGTATTGGGGCTACGAGAAATTATGGACCGATTCTTTCCATTTTTAACAGAATTTTTCCTTTTATCATATAAATAAGGAGTGCAAAATTTCATGGTATTCTCTGCAATGGATTTACCGAAAGTCACAAAAAATCATGTGAAAATTATCAAAATTTTTGGAGGTTGTCTTACATTTTGATCCATAACACTGGTTCTACCAATTCGATTTTGCTGATTTTCAATACCAGAAAAATTATATACCTTAGAAAAATTATAAACATTTTGGTATACATTTCATTAATTTTGCTTATGTATTTTGGACGTGAGAGTGTTTTACACAGACAGACAGACAGACAGACAGACAGACAGACAGACAGACAGACGGACAGACAGACGGACATTGCTCAATCGACTTAGAATTTCATAAGGATCAATAATATATATACTTTTGTGGGTCTCAGATGAATATTTCTCAATGTTACACACGGAATGACAAACGTATATATACCCTCTTTCACCACTTGTGGTGGTGGAGGGTATAAAAAGGGTAAACAAATATATTTAGTAAAACTTCAAAAGTATATTTTTGTTCTGTTCTAATGAATTTTCCGGATGTGAGCCTTCTATATATAATCAAGAACCCATAGTCACCAAATCAACTTGAAACTTATATCTGTTACATTTTTACCGATATGAGTGTATATATGCGTTAATGTATTTTTCGGATGTGCGACTTATTTGGAAGATATAATTAAATATTTTAAAGCGATTTCTATGAATTTGAGGCCTATTTTGCTTGATAGTTTTGTCCATAACATTATTTATAAGAACTTTATGGGTATTATTGTGATTATCAGACATCGAGCTAATATGAGTGCTATGGTCAAATATGGACCGATATTCACAAAATCCAGTAGTATAATTTTTGGATACAATATATTGATCGGTATACAATTTTAGTTCGATATCCATATATTTAAAATATTTACAGAGGTTAATGTGTTTTTCGGAAGTGGCCCTTATATGGGAGCTATGACCAATTATCGGCCGATCTTCACAAAATTCAATACATCGATTTTCGTATATAATGAAAATATTTGTTTGAAATTTAAACTAGATAGAAGCTTTTATAAAAGAGTTATTAGTATTTAAGTAATTTTCGAAAATGGACCTTATATGGGAGCTATGGTCAAATATGAACCGATATTTACACAATCTAGTAGTATCATTTGTGAATTAATACAACCGATCTGTGTAAAATTTTAATTCGATAACGATATTTTTCAGATATTTATGAAAATTAATGTGGTTTTTAGAAGTGGTCCTTATATGGGAGCTATAACCAATTATGGGCCGATCTTCATGAAATTGCCTACAGCGATTTTCATGTGCATGGGAATTATTCAAGTTGAATTTCAACCTGATACCGATATATATAAGATACTTAAGTGTATTTAAATGATTTTCGGAAGTGAACTTTATATGGGGGCTATGGTCAAATAGTGCCCGATCCAAAAAACAATTGGTGTCGCAATTTCTGTTTTCACGAAACTTAGTTGTGCTTAATTTTGTATAGATACTGCAATTCTATGGGCATTTACGTACCATAGCACCATATTTCGGGAAGAAATTTGTATGGGGGCTACGAGAAACTATGGACCGATTCTTTCCATTTTCAACAGAATTTGTCCTTTTATCAGATAAATAATGAGTGCAAAATTTCATGGTATTCTCTGGAATGGATTTACCAAAAATCAGAAAAAAAACATGTGAAAATGATCTAAATTTTTGGAGGTTGTCTTACATTTTAATCCATAACCCTGGTTCTACCAACTCGATTTTGCTGATTTTCAATACCAAACTGCTTAGAAAAATTATAAACATTTTGGTATATATTTCATTAATTTTGCTTATGTATTTTGGGCGTGAGAGTGTTTTACACAGACAGACAGACAGACAGACAGACAGACGGACAGACAGACGGACATTGCTCAATCGACTTAGAATTTCATAAGGATCAATAATATATATACTTTGTTGGGTCTCAGATGAATATTTCTCAATGTTACACACGGAATGACAAACGTATATATACCCTCTTTCACCACTTGTGGTGGTGGAGGGTATAAAAATAAATAATAATAAAAATGTCGTTGACGTTGATAGAAGGATTACGCGAAGCTCGTAGCTTACCACCATTCAGTGGGTCAAGCGAATATGCTCTAACGAGCTATTTGCGCGACGTAAACACAGTGTTGTCCTTAGTGGGAGAAGAACACAAGGCAACTATTAGATCGGTTTTAGCGAACCGTCTTCAGGGTAAAGCCTTGAAAGCAATTGAAACCCTGGTAGTCCCAACCTGGGAACAAATTATTGCCAAACTTCGAGAAGAATTTGGTGTAAGGGAATCATTTTTGGGGTTGCGAAATCAGGCCATGAACGTAGTGGCTTTGAGCGTGGAGGAACTCCACCACAAGTTAAGTGAGATACTAAACCTTATGAATACCAAATATAGTCTCAATCCGGAGAATAACGCTATGTTTTCTCCAGATATAAATCAAACATTAATTTTTGAGATATATTTAAATTCTCTGTCTTTGAATATAAAGACATTACTCATTCAGAACAATATTGCTACCATTTCTGGTGCACAATCATACTTCATTGAAAACAATCTAATGAAGGACGTCTACTTACGAAAAAACATGTATCCAAATAACTCCCAGAACAAGAATTTTGATAAAAGCCAAAAGACGGGAAATTATAGACAAAATAATAATAATAGATCATATAAACCAAATCCTCAAAATATAGTCCAACCCAGTGGAAATAATTATGACCGAAGTGGTTCAGGTCAATATAGGAATGTTGGTTATGACCAGGGAGGTTCAGGTCAAAATGGACGTGGTGGTTCATATCAAAATAATAACAATAATAGACCCGTACCAATGGAAATGGGAAATATAAGCATGAACGAAAATTTTCATGTACCGCCTCCGGATCCCAATTACCGATAGTTTTACTCACAATTAATAACATTAAAGTTAGACGTTTAGTTGACAGCGGGGCTGCAACTACGTTGGGTGACTATGGGATTTTTAAGGGGTTGTCTTTAAAAAGAAGACTTAAGAACAAACTAAAATTAAACACATTAACCGGTACTAAAATAGTGGATGAAGAAGTTATAGTTAATGTCCCTTTGGAGTTTAATGCAGGGGATGAAACTATGTCTATTAAGCTTATTGATTTAAAAAATAAAGCTTTCGATTGTATAATCGGAAATAATGTCTTGATGCCTATGGGTGTCATAATAGATTTTTATAATATGAGACTTTGGGTTAATAATGTCGAAATATTGTTCTATTCAAGACCAGTTGATATAAGCTTTGACGAAATTACGTCCTTAGAATTACAAAACATAGACTTTGGTAACATACAGTTGCCAGATCATTTAAATGATGAAGAAAAACGCAAATTAGATGTGTTTTTAAATAAAAACAGAGTTACATTCTATCAAGAAGGTCAAGCTCTAACAACAACTAATGCTGTTAAACATAGTATTGTCACAACATCGGATAAACCGGTGTATTCTAAAATATATAGATACCCTAAAGCACATGAAAGGGAAATTGAAACTCAGATAAAGGATATGCTAATCCAGGGCATAGTTAGGCCGAGTAAATCGCCTTATAACTCACCCTTATGGATAGTGCCGAAAAAACTAGATAACGATGGTAAACGAAAATGGCGTATAGTCATTGATTACCGAAATCTAAATAATATAACCGTGGGGGATAAATTCCCGATACCTAATATAGATTCTCTATTTGATAAACTGGGTAGGGCACAATATTTTTCCACCATTGATCTTGCGAAAGGCTTCCACCAGATTAGGATGGAAGATAGGGACATTCAGAAGACAGCCTTCTCAACACCAATGGGACATTATGAGTTTATCAGAATGCCATTCGGTTTAAAGAATGCACCCGCCACCTTTCAGCGTATGATGAATTACGTTTTAAGTGATTACATCAATAAAATTTGTGTCATCTATATGGATGATATATTGGTTTTCTCATCTTCATTGGATGAACATTTGAATAGCCTGACAAAAATATTTTATGTTTTAAATGAACATAATTTAAAAGTTCAAATGAATAAATGTAACTTTCTGGCTAGACAAACTCGGTTCTTGGGACATACAGTTACACCAACCGGTCTAAAACCTTGTCCATCCAAGATTGAGGCAATTATTAAAGTACCTATTCCAGGTACTGTGAAACAAATAAAATCATTTTTGGGTCTTACTGGGTACTATAGAAAATTCATAAAGAATTATTCTTCTATAGCCGGACCAATAATAAAATATTTAAAAAAGGATGTCAAAATAAATGTTGATGATCCTTCTTACATTGAATCATTCGAAAAATTAAAAAGAATCATAACAAACCCACCAATACTGTCCTATCCAGACTTCAATAAGAAATTCGTCCTTACTACAGATGCTAGTAATGTCGCATTGGGTGCTGTTCTTAGCCAGGGTGATAAACCCATTTGTTATGCTAGTAGAACATTAAATAATCATGAGAAAAACTATAGTACAATAGAGAAAGAACTCTTGGCTATAGTGTGGGCGGCTAAATATTTTCGTCCTTACCTTTTTGGCACTAAGTTTTTGGTCAACACTGACCACCAGCCTCTCAAATGGTTAGCTTCCCTAAAGGAGCCAAATTCCAGATTGAGTAGATGGAAAATCATGCTTGCTGAATATGAATTTGTTATCGAGTATGTTAAAGGCAGGGATAATAAGGTTGCAGATTTCCTAAGTCGATTAGAATCCGACAATGGGGAAACTGAAGATAGTGATACTAAATCATTGTTTGAAATATCGGAGGAAATGGCAACGGTACATAGCCAACAAGAAGATGATGGCAGTACCAATTTTTTTGTAAGTGATTCCATTGTAAACAAATAAAGAACGCAAATAAGAATTTTAAAAACTAAACAACGGGAACATGAAATATTATATAGGAAATACAATGTAATTTACGTAAGTGAAAATGATTTGCGTAACGATCATTATTTAAACGATTTATTTAGAAGAACGTTAAAAAAAGGGAGAGTCGGCATATATTCCGAGCTTCCAGATAATTTTTATTATATAGTCCAGGAAAAATTAGAATCGTTATTTGGTAACGATCAAAATTTAAAATTCATTAAATGTACGAAATTGGCTGTTGACATGCCTAACGAAGAGGAAATGTATGGAATAATTGAAAATACTCATAATAACGGAAACCATAGAGGTATTTTGGAGAATTTTGGGGAAATAAAAGACTCCCATTTTTATCCAAATTTAATAAAATATATAAACAAATTTATAAATTCTTGCAGAATATGCAATGAAAACAAATACGATAGAAATCCTTATCGTAAACATTTCAACCATACTGTGACACCTGAAAGACCAAACATGATTGTCCATATGGATATTTTTCAAATCCATAAAACATGTTTTCTGACCACAATAGACAGATTTACTAAATTGGGTTCTGTACATAAAATTACAGATAAAAATATGTGTACGGTCAAAGTAAAAATTCAGGAAAGGATTTCCTTACTTGGCAAACCAGAGTTGTTGATAATGGACAATGAGTTCAATAACGCTTTGATAAGACTGTTTTGTGCGGAAAAGAATATTCAAACGCATTTCACAACAGCATATTCTCATACAGGTAATTCTGACATAGAGAGAATGCATTTGTCTCTCTTGGAACACATTCGAATTCTAAAACGAAACAACGAAAATATAGATGTGGAGGAGTTGGTTATTAGGGCAATAGGCTTTTACAATGGCACAATTCACTCCACAACAAATATGAAACCAATTGACCTTTTGAACCGTTCCGATATAGATCATAGGAAAATTGCTCAGTACATGAGTGATAAGAAGCAAAAAGCTATTAATAGGGTTAATTCAAAAAGGGGGGAAGTTCCTAACTATAATAATCGGGAGTTATATATGAAGAATCCCGGAGCCCAAAGACAAAAAACTGCAAGAAGATTTTTGAAATATAATGCTAACAATCCTAATAAAGTAGATTTGGGAAATATTAAAAGACCATTGAAAACCTTTTCAGGAAACAGCAATGTTGACCATCCTGGTACTTCTGCTGTTTTGGTTGGCCCCATGCACTGAGTCTGCGGTCCAAATTGGAAGTATCGAAACCCAAGCGGGTTATGCAGTGTTGCAAGGTGAACCTCTCAACATAATTGAAAGTTTCTCAGAGTTAATCCATGTAATCGATATAAACGACATGAGGGATACAATTCAAAAATTAAAATTAAGTATTTCTCATAACTTTAAAATAGATGATGGTTGGCTTCTTATAAGCCTTAATAAGAAAGTTAACGAGCTAGAGCACTCGTTGCAAACACTTAAAATCCACACAAATTCAAGAAACAAAAGGGCATTAATAAATGCAGGAGGTAGATTGATAAATTGGCTGTTTGGTAGTATGGACGATGAAGACAGATTGAGAATAGAAGACCATTTCAAAGATATAGATTTAAATCAGAAAAATGTCATTAATAATTTAAATAAACAGGTAAAAATAAATAATGAAATGCAAAGTTACTTACAGAATATTCGATTGGTCGTTGAACAGAATAGGAAGTGGTTTAATAGAACGTACACAGGTGTGGTCGATGAAAGTTTAAGAGTAACAAAATATAATAATTTCATATTGTTGATTAACGAAGTGAGGGATAAAATAGAACAGGTACAGGAGAATATAGTCATGTCCAAGCATGGAATTGTAAGCAGATTTTTTTTGACAAACGAAGAAGTGGATCACTTTCATATCGATAATCTAAAGTTGAGATATATGAAGGGTAGTATGGGCTCGATAGATAATAATTGGATAGTTTTTGTTTTGTTAATACCTAATTTTATTGACGAAGAATATAAGACGGAAATTGTGGTACCGATACCAAATCAAGATTTTATGCAGTTAAATATTGAAATAACAAAAACTGTAACTATAAAAAATATAACATTTATTGTAGAAAAAGAAAATGTTTTGTATAAAATGAAAATTGTAAATTCATGTATATCTAATGTTTTAAAAAGTAATTATAATGATTGTAATAAGGTCGAAAAGAAAGAAAAGTACATTGAAGAAATTGAGATTGGAAATTTATTGTTAATTAACGTAGAAAGCATTTTGTATGATTCGTATACTAATTTTTCATATCCCTTAAAAGGAAATTATTTTGTTAACTTTAAAGATTGTGAAATTAAAATTGATGAATTCAAAATCAAAAGATTTGAAAGCCGATTAAACGTAATTGTTCCAAATTTTAATGTTTTGCCTGTTAATATGAC
>OW818029.2:105557998-105572998 GCA_942486065.2 Calliphora vomitoria | reverse complement strand
TACATACATACATACATACATACATACATACATACATACATACATACATACATACATACATACATACATACATACATACATACATACATACATACATACATACATACATACATACATACATACATACATACATACATACATACATACATACATACATACATACATACATACATACATACATACATACATACATACATACATACATACATACATACATACATACATACATACATACATACATACATACATACATACATACATACATACATACATACATACATACATACATACATACATACATACATACATACATACATACATACATACATACATACATACATACATACATACATACATACATACATACATACATACATACATACATACATACATACATACATACATACATACATACATACATACATACATACATACATACATACATACATACATACATACATACATACATACATACATACATACATACATACATACATACATACATACATACATACATACATACATACATACATACATACATACATACATACATACATACATACATACATACATACATACATACATACATACATACATACATACATACATACATACATACATACATACATACATACATACATACATACATACATACATACATACATACATACATACATACATACATACATACATACATACATACATACATACATACATACATACATACATACATACATACATACATACATACATACATACATACATACATACATACATACATACATACATACATACATACATACATACATACATACATACATACATACATACATACATACATACATACATACATACATACATACATACATACATACATACATACATACATACATACATACATACATACATACATACATACATACATACATACATACATACATACATACATACATACATACATACATACATACATACATACATACATACATACATACATACATACATACATACATACATACATACATACATACATACATACATACATACATACATACATACATACATACATACATACATACATACATACATACATACATACATACATACATACATACATACATACATACATACATACATACATACATACATACATACATACATACATACATACATACATACATACATACATACATACATACATACATACATACATACATACATACATACATACATACATACATACATACATACATACATACATACATACATACATACATACATACATACATACATACATACATACATACATACATACATACATACATACATACATACATACATACATACATACATACATACATACATACATACATACATACATACATACATACATACATACATACATACATACATACATACATACATACATACATACATACATACATACATACATACATACATACATACATACATACATACATACATACATACATACATACATACATACATACATACATACATACATACATACATACATACATACATACATACATACATACATACATACATACATACATACATACATACATACATACATACATACATACATACATACATACATACATACATCATACATACATACATACATACATACATACATACATACATACATACATACATACATACATACATACATACATACATACATACATACATACATACATACATACATACATACATACATACATACATACATACATACATACATACATACATACATACATACATACATACATACATACATACATACATACATACATACATACATACATACATACATACATACATACATACATACATACATACATACATACATACATACATACATACATACATACATACATACATACATACATACATACATACATACATACATACATACATACATACATACATACATACATACATACATACATACATACATACATACATACATACATACATACATACATACATACATACATACATACATACATACATACATACATACATACATACATACATACATACATACATACATACATACATACATACATACATACATACATACATACATACATACATACATACATACATACATACATACATACATACATACATACATACATACATACATACATACATACATACATACATACATACATACATACATACATACATACATACATACATACATACATACATACATACATACATACATACATACATACATACATACATACATACATACATACATACATACATACATACATACATACATACATACATACATACATACATACATACATACATACATACATACATACATACATACATACATACATACATACATACATACATACATACATACATACATACATACATACATACATACATACATACATACATACATACATACATACATACATACATACATACATACATACATACATACATACATACATACATACATACATACATACATACATACATACATACATACATACATACATACATACATACATACATACATACATACATACATACATACATACATACATACATACATACATACATACATACATACATACATACATACATACATACATACATACATACATACATACATACATACATACATACATACATACATACATACATACATACATACATACATACATACATACATACATACATACATACATACATACATACATACATACATACATACATACATACATACATACATACATACATACATACATACATACATACATACATACATACATACATACATACATACATACATACATACATACATACATACATACATACATACATACATACATACATACATACATACATACATACATACATACATACATACATACATACATACATACATACATACATACATACATACATACATACATACATACATACATACATACATACATACATACATACATACATACATACATACATACATACATACATACATACATACATACATACATACATACATACATACATACATACATACATACATACATACATACATACATACATACATACATACATACATACATACATACATACATACATACATACATACATACATACATACATACATACATACATACATACATACATACATACATACATACATACATACATACATACATACATACATACATACATACATACATACATACATACATACATACATACATACATACATACATACATACATACATACATACATACATACATACATACATACATACATACATACATACATACATACATACATACATACATACATACATACATACATACATACATACATACATACATACATACATACATACATACATACATACATACATACATACATACATACATACATACATACATACATACATACATACATACATACATACATACATACATACATACATACATACATACATACATACATACATACATACATACATACATACATACATACATACATACATACATACATACATACATACATACATACATACATACATACATACATACATACATACATACATACATACATACATACATACATACATACATACATACATACATACATACATACATACATACATACATACATACATACATACATACATACATACATACATACATACATACATACATACATACATACATACATACATACATACATACATACATACATACATACATACATACATACATACATACATACATACATACATACATACATACATACATACATACATACATACATACATACATACATACATACATACATACATTTGCGGACGATATCGCTGTGACAGTCTCGGCAAGACATATCGATGAAATTGAGTTACTCGCAAATGAAGTTACTCAAAAGATTGGGTCTTGGATGAAAAATGCCGGACTTGAGTTAGCTGAACACAAAACGGAAGTCGTTCTGATCACAAGTCGTCAAAAACGAGAAAACATTAATATAAGAGTTGGAGGACACGACGTGACCTCCAAATCACAGATTAAATATTTAGGAGTCATGATCGATGCAAGGCTAAACTTCAAAGCACATATGGAACACATTTCCCGAAAAGCATCAAACGTAAGAGCGGCAATCGAAAGAATGATGCCAAACATAGGAGGTCCAAGGCAACACAAAAGGAAAATAGTAACTACAGTCATCAGTTCGGTGATTCTTTATGCAGCGCCAGTATGGTCGACCGCCCTTACGGTGAAATCCACATCAAGGAAGGTCCTATCAGTGTATAGGTTATGTGCCTTACGCGTATGCTCCTCGTTTCGAACTATCTCAGAAGATGCAGCGTATGTCCTAGCAGGACTGATTCCGATAGACATTCTAGCCGACGAAGCCAAACGCCTATACGAACGTAAAAGAAGAGAAGGTCAATATGACAACTATGTACACAATCTGGAAAGACAGATATCACAAAATATATGGCAGTCTCGATGGGAAGAAAGCCAAAAAGGGAGATGGACATTCAGACTCATACCAAACATAAAAGCCTGGATGAATAGAAAACACGGGGAGGTCAACTATCACCTCACACAGTTCCTATCTGGACACGGATGTTATAGAAGTTATCTACACAGGTTTGGGCTAGACGAATCTCCAATATGCCCCCACTGCCCAAACATAATAGAAGACCCTGAGCACGTAGTATTTTACTGCCCTAGGTTCAATGAAGATAGACAATTGACTGAGACAATAGTCGGGCAACAAATGAGCACACAAAACATTCTGGATATCCTACTAAGTAGTCGAGAAAACTGGGAAGCTGTAGGTAGTTTGGTGAAGAGGATACATGGAAAACTACGAATAGAAGAGGAGAGAAGAAAGACTCTACAACCAAATATGACATAAGCTAACAAAGCCTTTCCGACCCTGCGATGCAATACCTTGACAGACAGTTCCGCAGGGTGTATGGATGACGAAGGAGGTGCTTTAGTCGGTACGAATCCGACATAACCCGATGGGTGTTCCGTCGGGTATCTATGCAAGATTTACACCTGCCTAATGAAAAAAAAAAAAAAAAAAAAAAATACATACATACATACATACATACATACATACATACATACATACATACATACATACATACATACATACATACATACATACATACATACATACATACATACATACATACATACATACATACATACATACATACATACATACATACATACATACATACATACATACATACATACATACATACATACATACATACATACATACATACATACATACATACATACATACATACATACATACATACATACATACATACATACATACATACATACATACATACATACATACATACATACATACATACATACATACATACATACATACATACATACATACATACATACATACATACATACATACATACATACATACATACATACATACATACATACATACATACATACATACATACATACATACATACATACATACATACATACATACATACATACATACATACATACATACATACATACATACATACATACATACATACATACATACATACATACATACATACATACATACATACATACATACATACATACATACATACATACATACATACATACATACATACATACATACATACATACATACATACATACATACATACATACATACATACATACATACATACATACATACATACATACATACATACATACATACATACATACATACATACATACATACATACATACATACATACATACATACATACATACATACATACATACATACATACATACATACATACATACATACATACATACATACATACATACATACATACATACATACATACATACATACATACATACATACATACATACATACATACATACATACATACATACATACATACATACATACATACATACATACATACATACATACATACATACATACATACATACATACATACATACATACATACATACATACATACATACATACATACATACATACATACATACATACATACATACATACATACATACATACATACATACATACATACATACATACATACATACATACATACATACATACATACATACATACATACATACATACATACATACATACATACATACATACATACATACATACATACATACATACATACATACATACATACATACATACATACATACATACATACATACATACATACATACATACATACATACATACATACATACATACATACATACATACATACACACATACATACATACATACATACAGAGAAGATAATCAAATGTTTTAGATGCTTGGATCAAGGACATCTAGCTAGAGAATGCAACGGAATTGATCGTACTGATGTGTGTAGCAAATGCTGCGTCTCTGGCCACAAATCGAAGGATTGCAATGATACTCCTAGATGTATCATATGCCAAGAAGCAGGACTACAGAACTTCAAACACATTATTGGCAGTACATCATGTGTTGCAAATAGAAGAAACTTACTGGGGAAACATGATTAAATTACTTCAGGTAAATCTTGGAAATGGAAGACATGCGCAAGATTTGCTGCTACATAAAATATCAGAGAGCAACATAGACGCAGCACTTATAAGTGAACAATATAGGAAAACTGAATCACTAGCATGGTTCGAGGATGTAACAAAACGGGCAGCAATATTAATTATGAACAACAATAATATTACCATTAGCGAAGTCTGTGAAGAAAACGAGGGTTTTGTATATGCCACGTTAAATGGCATCAGAATATATAGCTGTTACTTTTCGCCAAGCATGGATATCGATAAATTTACAGAACACCTACACAAACTTGATATGAGCATCAGGACATCGAAAGGAAGAGTCATAATCGGCGGCGATTTCAATAGTAAATCCCCAGAATGGAATTCGAAGACCCTAGATAAAAGAGGAAAAAATGTTAGTGAGATGATTGCTTCACTGGGGCTAATAGTATATAATAATGGCAATAGTGCAACATTTAGAGGTGGAGGAGGATGTAGTATTATTGATATTACATTCGGAAGTCCTGATTTGTGTAGTGAGATACTGAACTGGAAAGTGTTAGAAGATGTGACACTTAGCGATCACCAGTACATAACCTTCAATATTGACAGGAACACTATGACGCAATATGTCGAACTTAATCTTCCCAGATGGAATGTGAGAAAATTGAATGCTAGAGAATACACGAAAATAATGCAACATATGAAACAAATAACTGACCTTGAACATACTAACATGGAGAATATAGTGAGCACCACGGAAAAAGTCATTACAAAATGCTGTAATGCTGCCATGCCGAAGGTTAAAGAATATAATAGGAAAAAGAGTCCAGCATTCTGGTGGACTGCTAAGATAGGCCAACTAAGACACGAGTGCTTACGTGCACGAAGAATGTCAACTCGTAACCCGTTAGATAACACACTTGAAGAAAATTACAAGAAATCGAGGAAGAAACTTAGAATGGAGATCAAAAAGAGTAAAATCGAGAAATGGAAGGAACTATGCAGTAACATAGATGCTGACCCATGGGGAAAACCCTACAAAATAATCAGTAAGAAAATGCATAAAAGAATACCTTTACCTGGTATTAAAGAACCAATTTGGGCGTCTAAAATAGTCGCCACACTGTTTCCAAGAGAAACACGGGGACAAATAATTAGCCCTAAACTTCCAATGGAGAACGACTACATTCCGTTTGATATAGAAGAACTAAATAGAGCATCAAAAAAACTAAAATTAGGCAAAAGTCCGGGGCCTGATGGAATACCGAATGAAGTTCTTAAACTGACAATCCAACTATGGCCAGAATTATTATTGGATACATACAACAAATGTTTTAGAAATAGTATTTTCCCGAAAGGCTGGAAGACACAGAAATTAGTATTGCTTCGTAAGGGATCGAAACCATTAAATCAGCCAAATTCGTATAGACCACTGTGTATGTTAAATACAGTAGGGAAACTCTACGAAATCTTAATTTCCTTCAGACTTGAGAAAGAGATAAAGAGAGTGGGAGGGTTATCCACAAGACAATACGGATTCCAGAAAGGAAAAAGCACAGTAGGTGCTATACACAGAGTAACTGATATAGCAGAAGCAGCGAAAAGGTCGAAAGGGTTTTGTGCAATTATCACCCTAGATGTAAAAAATGCTTTCAACACTGTACGTTGGAAAGTAGTACTAGATGCTTGCAAAAGCAGAGGTATGAATAACTATCTGTACAATATAGTTGCAGACTACCTCTGTGATAGAGTTCTTATGTACGAAACTGATATTGGCATGAAGGAATATCGGATAACGGCAGGAGTACCGCAAGGATCGGTTCTTGGACCTCTTTTATGGAACATAATGTATGATGGACTTCTTAATATGAAACTACCAATGGGTGCACATATCATTGGATACGCTGATGATGTAGCTTTAGTTATCTCACATACGTTACCACAAGTTCTGGAAATTATTGCAAATGATAGCCTTAACCGATGTGATAGGTGGCTACATGAACATGATCAAATAGCCGCTGAAAAAACGGAAGCAATACTGATTACAAATCGCAGAATATTTAAAATGCCGGAGATAAGAATACAATGCAAACATGTAATTTTTAGCCAAAGTTTGCGATATCTTGGTGTTCAACTTGATTGCCGACTTAACTTCAAGGTTCATGTACACACTATTCGTGATAAGGCATTAAGAACTGCAAATATACTTGCAAGCATTATGCCTAACAAAAACGGACCTAAAGACTCTACAAGGAGACTTATAAACAGTGTGATACACTCACAAATGTTATATGCTGCCCCAATATTTGCTTCAGCATTGAGAACAAAATATATCTATGCACAGCTCCTAAAACCACAAAGAATAAGTGCCTTAAGAGTAATATCAGCATACAGAACTGTGTCCACCAGTGCAGCACAAGTTCTCTCCGAAATTCCCCCAATTGATCTTCTTATTTTGGAGCGAGAAGAAATATGGAAGAATATTATGATGGAAACTAATCGGGGAAGTAACTCTCTCAACATCAAAATAATAAAAGAAGAAGCTAGAGAAAATCTTATGAAGAAATGGCAGGAACGCTGGGAGAGTGACGAACGTGGCAGGTGGACACATAGACTCATACCAGACATAGAACACTGGATTAAACGAAAACATGGTGGGATGCACTATTACTTAACGCAGATAATGACCGGACATGGTAACTTTAACTCGTATCTAATGCGATTCAAGATCAGAGAATATTCCTATTGCGACGACTGTGGCTCTGAGGATGATAACGCCGAACATGTTCTCTTTCACTGCAGCAAATGGAATAATATGAGATCAACTTTGAACGAAGCTATTGGAGATACACTTACCCCTGACAACATAGTAGGGGAAATGCTCAAATCTGAAATTTTCTGGAAACTGTGCCAGGAATTCATTGTCCATATAATGCAATATAGAAGTAATCGAAATTCCGAACCCCTAATCTCAAATGAGGATGGGGGAGTAGGATTTACGCAACGGGAATGATAAATGGTCAATAAACCATCTACTCCGATGAAATGCGCGAGTGGTACCGGGGTGGGTTGGGGATGAAATCGTAGGGCCACTAGTTGACGGCGCGCTGTCACTACGTCCTATAAAAAAAAAAAAAAAAATACATACATACATACATACATACATACATACATACATACATACATACATACATACATACATACACACATACATACATACATACATACATACATACATACATACATACATACATACATACATACATACATACATACATACATACACACATACATACATACATACATACATACATACATACATACATACATACATACATACATACATACATACATACATACATACATACATACATACATACATACATACATACATACATACATACATACATACATACATACATACATACATACATACATACATACATACATACATACATACATACATACATACATACATACATACATACATACATACATACATACATACATACATACATACATACATACATACATACATACATACATACATACATACATACATACATACATACATACATACATACATACATACATACATACATACATACATACATACATACATACATACATACATACATACATACATACATACATACATACATACATACATACATACATACATACATACATACATACATACATACATACATACATACATACATACATACATACATACATACATACATACATACATACATACATACATACATACATACATACATACATACATACATACATACATACATACATACATACATACATACATACATACATACATACATACATACATACATACATACATACATACATACATACATACATACATACATACATACATACATACATACATACATACATACATACATACATACATACATACATACATACATACATACATACATACATACATACATACATACATACATACATACATACATACATACATACATACATACATACATACATACATACATACATACATACATACATACATACATACATACATACATACATACATACATACATACATACATACATACATACATACATACATACATACATACATACATACATACATACATACATACATACATACATACATACATACATACATACATACATACATACATACATACATACATACATACATACATACATACATACATACATACATACATACATACATACATACATACATACATACATACATACATACATACATACATACATACATACATACATACATACATACATACATACATACATACATACATACATACATACATACATACATACATACATACATACATACATACATACATACATACATACATACATACATACATACATACATACATACATACATACATACATACATACATACATACATACATACATACATACATACATACATACATACATACATACATACATACATACATACATACATACATACATACATACATACATACATACATACATACATACATACATACATACATACATACATACATACATACATACATACATACATACATACATACATACATACATACATACATACATACATACATACATACATACATACATACATACATACATACATACATACATACATACATACATACATACATACATACATACATACATACATACATACATACATACATACATACATACATACATACATACATACATACATACATACATACATACATACATACATACATACATACATACATACATACATACATACATACATACATACATACATACATACATACATACATACATACATACATACATACATACATACATACATACATACATACATACATACATACATACATACATACATACATACATACATACATACATACATACATACATACATACATACATACATACATACATACATACATACATACATACATACATACATACATACATACATACATACATACATACATACATACATACATACATACATACATACATACATACATACATACATACATACATACATACATACATACATACATACATACATACATACATACATACATACATACATACATACATACATACATACATACATACATACATACATACATACATACATACATACATACATACATACATACATACATACATACATACATACATACATACATACATACATACATACATACATACATACATACATACATACATACATACATACATACATACATACATACATACATACATACATACATACATACATACATACATACATACATACATACATACATACATACATACATACATACATACATACATACATACATACATACATACATACATACATACATACATACATACATACATACATACATACATACATACATACATACATACATACATACATACATACATACATACATACATACATACATACATACATACATACATACATACATACATACATACATACATACATACATACATACATACATACATACATACATACATACATACATACATACATACATACATACATACATACATACATACATACATACATACATACATACATACATACATACATACATACATACATACATACATACATACATACATACATACATACATACATACATACATACATACATACATACATACATACATACATACATACATACATACATACATACATACATACATACATACATACATACATACATACATACATACATACATACATACATACATACATACATACATACATACATACATACATACATACATACATACATACATACATACATACATACATACATACATACATACATACATACATACATACATACATACATACATACATACATACATACATACATACATACATACATACATACATACATACATACATACATACATACATACATACATACATACATACATACATACATACATACATACATACATACATACATACATACATACATACATACATACATACATACATACATACATACATACATACATACATACATACATACATACATACATACATACATACATACATACATACATACATACATACATACATACATACATACATACATACATACATACATACATACATACATACATACATACATACATACATACATACATACATACATACATACATACATACATACATACATACATACATACATACATACATACATACATACATACATACATACATACATACATACATACATACATACATACATACATACATACATACATACATACATACATACATACATACATACATACATACATACATACATACATACATACATACATACATACATACATACATACATACATACATACATACATACATACATACATACATACATACATACATACATACATACATACATACATACATACATACATACATACATACATACATACATACATACATACATACATACATACATACATACATACATACATACATACATACATACATACATACATACATACATACATACATACATACATACATACATACATACATACATACATACATACATACATACATACATACATACATACATACATACATACATACATACATACATACATACATACATACATACATACATACATACATACATACATACATACATACATACATACATACATACATACATACATACATACATACATACATACATACATACATACATACATACATACATACATACATACATACATACATACATACATACATACATACATACATACATACATACATACATACATACATACATACATACATACATACATACATACATACATACATACATACATACATACATACATACATACATACATACATACATACATACATACATACATACATACATACATACATACATACATACATACATACATACATACATACATACATACATACATACATACATACATACATACATACATACATACATACATACATACATACATACATACATACATACATACATACATACATACATACATACATACATACATACATACATACATACATACATACATACATACATACATACATACATACATACATACATACATACATACATACATACATACATACATACATACATACATACATACATACATACATACATACATACATACATACATACATACATACATACATACATACATACATACATACATACATACATACATACATACATACATACATACATACATACATACATACATACATACATACATACATACATACATACATACATACATACATACATACATACATACATACATACATACATACATACATACATACATACATACATACATACATACATACATACATACATACATACATACATACATACATACATACATACATACATACATACATACATACATACATACATACATACATACATACATACATACATACATACATACATACATACATACATACATACATACATACATACATACATACATACATACATACATACATACATACATACATACATACATACATACATACATACATACATACATACATACATACATACATACATACATACATACATACATACATACATACATACATACATACATACATACATACATACATACATACATACATACATACATACATACATACATACATACATACATACATACATACATACATACATACATACATACATACATACATACATACATACATACATACATACATACATACATACATACATACATACATACATACATACATACATACATACATACATACATACATACATACATACATACATACATACATACATACATACATACATACATACATACATACATACATACATACATACATACATACATACATACATACATACATACATACATACATACATACATACATACATACATACATACATACATACATACATACATACATACATACATACATACATACATACATACATACATACATACATACATACATACATACATACATACATACATACATACATACATACATACATACATACATACATACATACATACATACATACATACATACATACATACATACATACATACATACATACATACATACATACATACATACATACATACATACATACATACATACATACATACATACATACATACATACATACATACATACATACATACATACATACATACATACATACATACATACATACATACATACATACATACATACATACATACATACATGCATACATACATACATACATACAG